>JAWWLR010000128.1:23846834-23857387 GCA_035041075.1 Acraspis erinacei | reverse complement strand
ACACACACAAACACACACACACACACATGAAGCTTTAATCCAAAATTATAATTTTACGCATAAAAATTGATTTAAAAAATAATAAATAAATAAAAATAAAATAGAAATAAAAAAGTTTTTCATTAAAGATCCAATTTTTTTCAATATTTCTTTCATGAAAAAAGTTGGTTGTCAGTTTATTTACTTTACAACAGAGATATTTGTCACTTAGCTGCGTCTGTCGCTAATGTCAATATTTTTACCAAATCATGTCACAATAAAATATTTGAAGAATAACTTTAACTTTGAAGAATACTTTAAAAATTATTTACCACTCACAATTAATAAATTTCACAAAATTCATGAAATTCACGGAATTTATAGAAATGAAGGAATTCACGAAATCTATGGAATTCAACAAAAACTCACGGAATTCACTGCATTCAAGTAATTCACAGAATTCACGAAACTCATCAAATTCACGAAATTCATGAAATTCACGGAATTCATGAAATTCGCGGAATTTATAGAAATGAAAGAATTCACGAAATCTATGAAATTCGCGGAATTCATGACATTCACAGAATTCACGGATTTCGCAGACTTCATCAATTCAAGGAACTCACTAAATGTATGAAATTCACGCAATTCATAGAATTCAAGGACTTAAATGAATTCACGAAAATCACGGAATTCACGAAATTAATGGAATTAAAGGAATTTTCGAAATGTATGGCATTGATAAACTTCACGGAATTAATGGAATTTAAGGAATTAATTAAATTCATTGAATTAAAGAGATTCATGGAATTGAATGAATTCACAGAATTTATAGAATTCATGGAATTTATGGAATTCACGGAATTTGTGGAATTCACTGAAATTACGGAATTCATGAAATTCACTGCAATCACGGGATTCACTGAATTTGCTGAATTCACGGAATTTATGGAATTATCGGAATTCACAGAATTTAAGAAATTTGTGGAATTCAAGGAATTCGCTGAATTCGTGAAATTTAAGGAATTCAGGGAATTTGCAGAATTCATAGAAATCAAGAAATTTACGTAATTTGGGGAATTTGTGGAATTCATGTAATTCAAGGAATTAGTAGAATTTATGCAATTCAAAGAATACGCGGAATTCAGGGAATTCAAGAAACTGTAGGAATTTACGGATTTCATGAGATTTGTTGAATCGAAGGAAGTTTTTATGAATTCGTTGAATTTCGTGAATACCATGAATTACATGATTTTCTTGAATTTCACGAGTTATTTAAATTTCGTGATTTGCTTGAATTCCATGAACTCCATGAATTCTCGAATTCAACAAACTCCGTGCAGTCTATTATTTCCGTAAATTTCTTGAATATTTTTAATTTTTTGAATTCCGTGAATTCTTTCGGTTGCTTAAATTCTATTAATTTCGTGAATTTTTTATTTTCCGTGAATTTTATGGAATCTGTGAATCCCGTAAATTTGGGGAATTTCCTGATTTTCTGGAATTTCGTGACTTCCGTAAATTCCGTGAATTCTCTGATTTTCTTGAATTCCTTGAATATCATAAATTCGTTGAATATCATAAATTCCGTGAATTTGTTGAATTCCGTGAATTCCATGAACTAGATGAATACCTTGAATTCCGTGAATTCCCTGATTTTCGTGAATTCCATGAGATATCGTGAATTTCGGGCGTTCTATGAATTCTGTAAATTCCGTAAATTCTGTGAATTTCATAAAATCCTTTAATTCCATGAATTCCTTGAATTCTAGAAATAGGCGCGTTATATACTATACATTAACAATACTTTTGTTTTTGTCAGAACCTGTATTTATTTTTTGCTGGAACAAGTCTTCTGAGAAATGATTTACGCATTTTCTTTAATTTTACGCTTCATTCGGTTTAATTCTTCGCCAAAATTTTTTAAAAATTTATTAAATCAACAGGATTCAAGAAATTCATGGAGTTCACGAATTTCAAAAGATTTACGGAATTCAAGAAATTCACGCAATTAATTGAATTCACGGAATTCACGGAATTTAGTTATACAATTATTTCACGGAATTAATTGGATGTCTTGGGATTCGCGTAATTCACCCTGTTCATGGATGTTATGGAATTTAAGGAATTCCGTTAACTCTGTGAATTTCGTGATTAAAGTCAATTTAATTAATTCCTTGAGTTCCGTGAACTAGATAAATTCAGTGAATTCCATGCATTCCATGAGTTCCTTTAATTTCATGAACTTCCATAATTCTGAGCTTTACATGAATTTCGTGAATTCCTTCAATTCCACGAACTCCAATAATTCCTGAAATTCCATGAACTTCATGAATTTCTCTAATTTCATGAATCCCGAGAATTCCTTGTCTTTGAAGAATTCCGTGAATTTCGAAATTACATGAATTACATGAATTCCCTTCATACATGAACTCCACAATTCAAGTCCATGAAATTTTTCTTTTTGATTAAAAAAATTATCTGTTTTCGTTTAAATGTAATTCTTTTAATCCTCAAACGGCACACTGGTGCGAATTCGCATCGCATCAATTTTCAGTTTGTTAAGACACTGCATTAAATATATTTTTTAAACATGCGTAATATATGCTAGATGTTTATTATACGTTCAATATGCCAAATGTTTAATATTAATATTGCAACAAAATTTAATCTTCTTTGCTTAAGTGTTAAACTTTTTTGTTTGAAAGATTTAGTTGAATCAGTTTTTAAGATTGACATTTTTGAGATGAAGGTTCGGCTTTTTCGGTAAATAAATAATTTTCAGGGTTTGAAATTTCATTTTAGTTGGGTAAAAATGAATCAGCTTCGTAAGAAATTAATTTTTTACTGAAAATTCAATGTTTGTAGAGAAAATTCTTCTTTTGGCTTGAAGGTTCAACAATTTTGATAAAATTGTATTCCTTTGTTCAGTGAAAAATTTGTATTTGTTGAAAATTCTTCTCTTTAATTTAAAATTTATTTTTTTAAAAATAAATTTCATTTTGTTTATTGAAATATAAACTATGATACTTTTTTGTTGGGCATTTATCTTTTTAGTTTGAAAATTCAAGTATTTTTTATAAATCGATCCTTTATAGTAGAAAAGACTTTTTTCTTTAAAATAAATTAATAAATTTGAAAAATTGAAATTTGTATTGGAAATAACTGTTTGGTTCCGTCTAGAAAAGATTCTATGTTAAAAGTATTACAAGATTAAAATAACAGTATTTGAATGAATTTGTTGTACAATTTTCAATTAGAGGAAAGTGATAGTTCATTAATGTTAACAATTTATTATTATTGTAAATAAAATTCTCTTAGAAAAAGGCTAAAAAATTGAAGTGTAAACAAAAATTCACTTTTAGTCAAATTTTCAATTAAGATAAATTAGGTAATTCATTGCAGCCAAGAAAAATCATTTTTTAAACAATTTATTATTATTATTATTAATATTAATATTGTATTTGAATAATGCCAAAAAGATGACGTTTTTTCTTAAATTTCTGGCTTTTTGTCCAAAAATGAATTCAAGTTAACAAAAATAATCTTTTAAACAAATTATTATTGTTTATAACTATCTTCATCTTATAAACTAATGAGATTAAATTTAAAAAATAGTTTTTAGCAAATAAGATTAACTTTTAACCCTAAAGTTGTATTTTAAACCATAAAAATGAATTTTCAAACAAATAATTGAATTTAAAAAAATTATATTAAACCAAACAATTAACTTAACCCATTACGTCCCAGCCGAACATATGGCGGCTTGAAATGAAATTTTTTAAAATAAAAATTGTATTTTTTTGAACGACAACAATTTTACTTCTATTTTCATGAAAATTTTTACTACAGGGTTTTTTGTGTCGCTAATTACGAATATGTTATCATAATTTCAAAATTCAAGATGGCGGATCCAATATGGCGGCCAAAAAATTTAAAAATTGTTTAATTTTTAATTTTCATGAAAATCTTTACTAGAGGGTTTTTTGTGTCGCTGATTACGAATATGTTATCAGAATTTCAAAATTTAAGATGGCGGATGCAAATGGCGGCGAAGAATTTTGAATTTTTTTTTATTTTCACAAAATTTCAAACTAGCAGGTTTTTTGGGTCGCTGATTACGTCTCTGTTGCCAGATTTTCAAACTTCAAGACAGCGGATCCAATATGGCGGCCAAACATTTTGAAATTTTTTTTATTTCCCTAAAATTTCGTACTGCGGGTTTTTTGGTTTGCTAATTATAAATAAAATCCTCACTGGTAGTCAGCGACTCAAAAAAAACCGTTAGTACGGAATTTTAGGAAAATAAAAAATTTTTCAAACTGTTTGGCCGCCATATTGGATCTGCCTTCTTGAATTTTGAAATTCTGATCACATATTCGTAATCAGTGACCCAAAAACCCCCCTAGTAAAAATTTTCATGAAAATTAAAAAATTTTAAGAATGTTTGGCCGTCATATTGGATCCGCCATCTTGAATTTTGAAAATCTGATATCATATTCATAATCAGCCGCGCGAAAAACCTTCTGGTATATATTTTCATGGAAATAGAAATAAAATTGTTGTCATTCAAAAAAATAAGATTTTTATACAAAAAATTTTCATTTCAAGTCGCCATATTTTTTTTTAAACCTACCTGTATATTTTGAAGGTTAGGGTCCATGGACGCAAAAAATATACAAATCGTAGAAATCCACCGATGCTTTCAATCCGAAAATATTGAAAGAAATTTTTTTTCAAAACCACGTTTTTTGTTAAATTGAAGGATACAAAAAAAATTAATTTTTAAGAACGGAGTCAAAGTTTCAACCATGAAGTTTAATTTTCAACCAAAAGATAACTTTTTATCCCAATATTTTTATCAAAATTTTTCAGTTTCCAAAAAAGGAGATTAATTCTCAACTAATTAGATGAAAAAAATAATAGTAATTATTAACAAAAGAGTTTAACTATCAACCATGAAGTGAAGTTTTCAAATAAAACGATTAATTTTCAACGAAGAAGATTAATTTCATAACCGAGCAGATACATTTTCAACCAATTATTCGAATTTTTATCTAAAAAATCACAATTTTCTACCGATCAATAAAATTTGTAAAAAATAATAATTCTTAACAAAATATTTCAATTTACAACCAAAAGATGAATTTTGAACTAAGCGGATTAAACTAATCAAAATAATTTATAACAAATGATTTAAATTTTCATTAGTGAAGACAAATTTGACACCAAAAAGTTAATATTAATTTAATAAAATTATAATAAATAAATATAATTTTAATTTTTAAAGTAAGTTTTTAAAGAAATATTTTAATTTTCAACAAAAGGGATGAATTTCCAACTAAGTGGATGAAACTAAAACAATGCATTTTTCAACCAAAAAAATACATTTTCCACCAAAAAAGTTAATTTTCTAATAAGAAAATTAATTTTCATTCAAATATTTGAATTTTTATCTAAAAAAATTACAAATTTTCTACCAAAGAATTAAATTATAAAAAAAAGGAATTTCCAACAAAATCGTTTAATTTTCCAAAAAGAAGATGAATTTTTATCGAAGTGGATGAAATTAAAACAATCCATTTTAAACAAAGGAGTTTAACTTTAAACCAAAAAGATGAATTTCCATCCAAGAAAATTAGTTTCCTAGCAGAACCAGTCATACAAAAAATTATTCTCCCGTCAGCTCGAAAAAGATATTTAAATCGCCAAATAATTTTGACACATCATCCCAGAAGGGTTGTCAAAAACCCCCCAAAAAAAATCCGCCTTTCGCTCCACCCATCACTAATAACTTTTTTTTTCACAACAACAAAAGAAAACATCGAGGTGGTCGTCCCCCGAAACGTCGGAAATGTCACAGCTTGGTTTCCGAATCTCTTCTGCACGCCTCCAAATCCAAATGCAAATTTTGATAATTCGTCCCAGACAAGTTTTACCTAAAAGGGTTTTTCCAAGCTTCTCCCCTTTTCTAGGGTCAAACCGAGTCTAAGAGGTTGTAAGGGATCGCAGCGGAAATGAATCACCTACGGTGAAAGTGGTGAGACGGTGAGTGGTGAGCCGGTGAGTGGTGAGGGGTAAGGGGTGAGCTCATGAGCGGAAAGCGGTGAGCGGCAAGGGGCAAGTGTGGACGCGTGCCAGAAACACCTGCGCGGTCCGAAAATCTCCGGAAAAGCCTAAAAAGCGACACCGAGAAACGACCAGCTGTCCCTCGAAAATTCGAGTTCTTTCAACCCCTTCCAGGAGATCGACACTCATCTCGACGTCTTATTCAAATAAAATAATGTGAGCATGTATGTGTAAGGGGAGCCCCGATGATTTCGCGTTTTTCGGACCCTGTTTTCATGCCGAATTGTAGAAAAGGGTTGGGTCATGGAAAAAAAGGTTTTTCTGGATGGATGGTCCTCAGTGCGTATATAGAATGTATTCCTATATGTAAAATCACCTATTGTGTCGAAAGTACGTGCGCAGTTTATTTACGAAAGCGGGGGTGCTGACATCTGCTTCTTTCAGAGATTATTTGTGTTCTTTTCTCTTTTTGGTTGAGGTAGGACCAGGGAAAAATAGTCTCCTGGCTCATGTTTTTGATTGATCAATTTGTTTTTTTCATTTTTACGATTTTTCGGAAAAATTTGGAAGGTTTTTGCAAATTTTGATATTTTAAATTTTTTAAATCAACAAACAGTCTTTAAACAAATGGTTGATATTTCGGTGGATAAGTATTTTTATTTAAATAAAAAATAGTTGAAATCATCCAGAAAATATCAGATTTGAACTAAATATTTGAATCATTAAAATAATAATAATAATTTTCAACAAAATAATAAAATTTTGAACCACAAAAGATAAATTCTCAAATCAAAATAAAGTATTAGATTTTTCAATAATAAATAAATCATTTCCAGCCTAGAATAGTTGAGTTTTCTTATTGGGTTCTATTAATAGTTCTATTAATAGTTAAAACTTTATCGTTATTAATTTAAGACTCAATTTATTAAATAAAAGTTGGACTACTTTATTAAAAATTCAGTTTTCTGGTTGACTATTAATCTTTTGAATTGAAGATTCATAATTTTCGTTAAAATCTCTTATCTTTTTTCAAAATTTAACTAATTTTTTGAAAAATAATGGGCTTTATTAAAAGTGAAAATAATTTCTTAAAAGTAACTTTTTCTGAGAATTCATTATTATACTTTAAAAAACCTTTTTTTGTAAATTTCAAAATTTATTCGAGAATTCATCTGTCTTGTAATTTGTTGAAAATTTGTATTTTTTTTATTGTAAAAAATTCATTTTTTGGGTTGCAGATTCAACCACTGCGTTTAAAATAAATTTTTTCGTTATGGTTTAGCATTTTAGTTAACAATTCGTATTTTTTGTGAAAAACTTAACTAATTTCTTGAAAATTAAAAAGTAAAACTAATTTGTTAAAAGAAGATTTATTTGGAGAATTCATCACTATAGTTTAAAACCTTTTTTCAAAATTTGAATATTAATAATAGTTAAAAAACCATTTGACTTAATTAAAAATTCATATAATTTGTGGCAAATTTTTCTTTTCTTTTTTTGTAGAAAACTAATCTTTTGATTTGAAGATTCACCTATTTCATTAAAAAAAATTGTGTTTTGGTTGAAGATTCACCATTTTAATTACAAATTCATACTTTTGGTTACAAATTTCACTAAATTATGGAAAATTAATAAACTTTGTTAAAAGTGAAAGTACTTTGAAAAAATAATTTTTTTTCTTGATAATTCGTTAAAAATGCATTTTTTTGTTAAGATTTATCAATTTAGTTAAAAATTTACTAATTTACCAAAATTAATGTGCTTTGTTAAAAGTGAAACTAATTTGTTGAAAATTTCCTTGTTTTGTTAGAAATTTGTCTTTTTTTTTGGTAGAAAATTAATTTTTTCTGTACAAGTTTGAACTATTTTGATAAAAATACATTTTTTTATTAAGCTTCTGCATTTTACTTAAAAATTCGTATTTTTTGTTGAAAAGTAATGGGCTTTATTTAAAGTGAAACAACTTTTTTTTTTAAATTAGATTTTTGATGTTGAGAATTCATCATTATAATTAAATTTTTTTTTTTAATTTACATGTTTAGTTGAAAATTTATCCGTCTTGATTAAAAATGTATATAAGTTGTTGAAAATTTGTCTTTTTTTTGTTAGAAAATTAATCTTTTGGATTGAAGATTCATAATTTTCGTTAAAATCTCTTATCTTTTTTCAAAATTTAACTAATTTTTAGAAAAATAATGGGCTTTATTAAAAGTGAAAATAATTTCTTAAAAATAATTTTTTTTGAGAATTCATTATTATAGTTTAAAGACCTTTTTTTGTAAATTTAAAAAGTAACTTGAGAATTCATCTTTCTTGTAATTAGTTAAAAATTTGTATTTTTTTTTTTTTTGTAAAAAAATTCATTTTTTGGGTTGAAGATTCAAATACTGCGTTCAAAATAAATTTTTTCGTTATGTCTTAGCATTTTAGTTAAAAATTCGTATTTTTTATTTAGAATTTAACTAAAGCCTTAAAATTTAATAGGCTTTAATAAAAGTAAAACTAATTTGGTAAAAATAACATTTTTTGAGAATTTAAAAAAAATTTTAAATTCATCAATTTAGTTAAAAAAATTTACTAATTTAAAAAAAATTAATGGGCTTTGTGAGAAATGAAACTAATTTGTTTAAAATTGATTTTTTTTTGTTAGAAATTTGTCTTTTTTTGGTAGAAAATTAATCTTTGTTTATAAGTTTGAACTATTTTGTTAAAAATAATTTTTTTAATTAAAATTCTGCATTTTAGTTAAAAATTCGTATTTTTTGTTACAAATTAATGGACTTTGTTTAAAGTGAAACAACTTTGTTAAAAATTAGCTTTTTTGTTGTTGAGAATTCATCATTATAATTAAATTTTGTTTATTTACATATTTAGTTGAAAATTTATCCATCTTGATTAAAAATTCATATAGGTTGTTGAAGATTTGTCTTTTTTTTTGTTAGAAAATAAATCTCTTGGATTGAAGAATTGTAATTTTCGTTAAAATCTCTTATCTTTCTTAAAAATTTAACTAATTTTTTGAAAAAAAATTATGGGCTTTATTAAAAGTGAAAATAATGTGTTAAAACTAATTTTTTTAGAATTCATTATTATAGTTTAAAAACCTTTTTTTTGTAAATTTAAAAAGTAACTTGAGAATTCATCTTTCTTGTAATTTGTTAAAAAATTTTATTTATTTTTTTTGGTAAAAAATTCATTTTTTGGGTTGAATATTCCACTACTACATTCAAAATAAAAAATTTTTGTTCTGAGTTAGCATTTTAGTTAAAAATTTAACTAAATTCTTGAAAATTAGTGGACTTTATGAAAAGTAAAACTAATTTGTTAAAAATAAATTTTTTTGTTGAGAATACATGAGTATAGTTTAAAACCTTTTTTTATAATTTAAATATTTACTATAGTTACAAATTCGTGCCTTTGGTTAAAAATTTTAGTAAATTTTGGAAAATTAATGAACTTTGTTCAAAGTGAAAGTACTTTGTAAAAAATAATTTTTCTCGTTGATAATTCATCCTAATAACTTTTAAACAAAACTTTGTTTTTGTAGATTTAAATATTTTCTGGGAAATTCATGCATTTTATTAAAAATCTATCTTTTTTGGAAGAATATTAATTTTCTTGGTTGAAAAGTCAACGATTTGGTTAAAAATTCCCGTATTTTTTGGAAATTTCGGTTTTGTTATAGTTGATTATTCTTTTTTTTTTAATTTAAAATATAACTTTTTAATTTTTGTTTAAAAATGCTCTGTTTAAGTTTAAAATTCTCCGTCTTAGTTAAAAATTTAACTATTTTATTGAAAATTCCCCTTTTTTTAATAAAATTCATCGTTCTCGATTGAAAATGAATTTTCCTTGTTAAATTTAAATGTCAGGCCTTAAAACTCACTTTCCAACGACAACAAAAACAACTCCACTTCCTCTTGACCTCTCCTTTCCTAGCTCTAGAGTCTAAAATTATGCGGGTTGAATGCGAGTGTGGAGTAAGCGAGTGTAGAGTAAGCGAGTGTGGAGTAGGCGAGTGTGGAGTAAGCGAGTGTGGAGTAATGCACATGAGTGCGTCCGAAGCGTAGGCTCGCAGGTAAGTCGACTCGGAAGGGTGCGTGCCACCATGCGGGGGTGGTGACCACTCGGCCAGGTGTCCATAAACATAAAACTCAACGATTTCTAACGATTTGAAAGCCTGCATGATTGTCGCGTGCGCGAGCGCGCGAGGAAAAAGAAAAAAAAGAAAAAATAATCGAGGGAGAAAGTAAAGCTAAATCCTGTGCACACAGGCGATACGATTAAGCCTCTGGTCAGTGATAAAAGTCTTGACATAGTCAAACAAACCAACTAAACCCCGCACTTCTCAGAACACCGGTCTCCCTGGAATTTTCGATACATTTTACGATGACTCTAGGCTCTTTATATCGTATATCACCATAAATTATGGGGAAAGAAGTCCGGAATGACTTTATCCGCTCAAAGTGGATTTGGGTGCAATAAAGTCATCTTGATCTTTTATA
>JAWWLR010000128.1:23754232-23769358 GCA_035041075.1 Acraspis erinacei | reverse complement strand
TCATCGCCGTCGCGTAAAGGCACCTGCCGAGAGCATCGGTAGGGGTTTCAGAATTAAAGTCCCAAGACCTAAGACGAAAGACAAAAGTCCCCTATACCCACATCTTAAGAAAAATCACCAAGAACTCCCGACACTGGTGCATAAGAAAATGCAGTTTGCTCTCTAAATTAATTTGAATTTTTAAAATTATTTCTTCAGGCTCTTGGAATTTTTAAATTTCGTTAATTATATGTTTCTTTAGTGCAAATAATCTCGCTGTGATTACCAAAGGCTGGTGCAAAGTAATGACAATCTCCGAATGCTGCCAAATTATTTAGCCTTACATTCTAAAGATCAGATTATCTTCTCTTTTGATAACGAATGCTTCTTTCTCTTTAATTCAAAACGCGTTTCTCTTCTTTTTTATTTGATTCTTTTTCTCAAAGAGAAGGTCAGAGCTGGCTGGAATTGACAAGGACACAAATATATATTTAAATCTAAAGACTTTAACAACTTGTCCACCTAGCTCTATCTACCTTGCTACCAAGCGTGTACTGCATTAAGAGTGTGGACCCCAAGAAATTATTTTTTCATTTCCTCCACATTTTTTTCTCTGTTTTATCCCCTTTTTAAATTGAAACATACGTTTAGCTACTGACGATTAATAAAGTTCGACTAAATTTAATCCTTATTCTAAAGCATACATCTTAATCCCTAATTGCTTCGATTCTCAATTAACCGGATTTGTAAGGTTATAACTTTCCTTTTCGAAAAAAAACGAGCGCTAAGCCCATTCATCTTATATTTATTTGCTCAACCTTTTATTTATTCTCTTAATCTTTTTTCTTTCAAATTCTATACTATCTGGCTTCTCGGTTTCGCCTGAACCTTATCTTCCGGAACAAGGTCATAATTAGGAACAATGGAAGACCTAGCGATAACCTTCACCACCAGATTTTTGTTTAATTTTTCTTTAACTAGTCTTGTCAAACAAATTAGAGGACTTTCTTGTTTTTTTAGATTCTAATTCTAATGGTATGAATGTTCTGAAATGAATTCAGGAATATTTTAAAATATTTTAATTTTAAATGTTTTACTTCGTTCTCTGAGGAAAATTTCCTGTTTTCTGAAAGGGATACTTTAAAAGAATTATAAATGAATTTCAATGTTTATTTTAACTATTATATTTTATTCTATGGTGTAATAGGTGAATAAATTCTTTAAAATTAAATTAATGTGGATAGAACAAATGATACAATTTGAAGCATATTGAGTTTATATTAAAAAATACAAATATTCAACCTAATTAATTAATTTTCAGTTTAAAAATATATTTTAAAAAATTCTAATGTATAAAATTCCTGATTTCTGGACGTTAAATAGGATTTTAAATTTAATTTTTAACCTAATTTTAATTTATCAAATTTAAAAAAATGGTTCACATATAGAAATACATTACCATCGAAAATGATAAATTTTTAATAAAAAAATGATTTCTGAAATAAGTATTTCAACTTTAAACAAACAAAAAAACACAAATTTAATTTCTTCTTTCCATTTTTTCTGAATTTTTCACTACAGAGATGAATTTTCACACCAAAAAGACGAATTTTCTCAAAAAAAATTTAAATTTTCACCACAAAAAAATTAATTTTCAACGAAAAATTTAGTTTGCATTAAAATAGATTCAGTTTGCTTAAAGTTGTTAAAGTTTCTATAAAATTGTTGAACTTTTAAATAAAAAATATTACTTTTCTACAAAATAGATCAATTTTTTACTCAAGAAGATAATTTTTCAAATAGAAAGAATATTTTTAAATAAATAGTTAAATTTTCAATTACACATAACTATACAAGATTTGTCCATCAAGAAAGACAAAAATATTTTTAAAAAAATTAAATATTAAATTAAAAAAGCCGAAAAGTTCATTTTTAATATAATAGTTAAATTTTTAAACAAAAAGATAAATCTTCAAGGAAGTAGTTCAAGGAAGATTAATTTTCTACCTAAAAGAATAATTTTTTACTAGAAAAGGTGAATTTTCAATCCGTCAAGAAAGAAACAAATATTTTAATAAAATTGTAAAATATTTAAGTCAAAAAGATGGATTTTTTACAGAAAATTTCATTTTTAATAAAATAATTAAATTTTTAACCGAAAAGATGAATCTTCAATGAAGTATTTTAACTTTTAAAAAATTAATTTAATTTTTAATTAAAGAAGATTAATTTTCTACCGAAAAAGGTGAACTTTTAATAAAATAAATAAACTTTGCAACCAAATAGTTCAATTTTAAATAACAAGAGAGGAATTTTCAAATAAAATTTATATTCTAAAAAAATTTCAACATAATAATTAAATCTTCAATCAAAGAGATAAATTTGTAAACGAAAAGATGAATTTTAAACAAATTAAATCAATTTTCTACCATAAAAAATTAATTTTAACAAAGTAGTTCAACTTAAACAAATAATTACATTTTTATTTAAAGAATCTAAATTTTTAACCAAAAATGGAATAGTTGATTCTCAACCAAAGGGATGGATTTTTAATTAAAATAAATACTCTTTAAATGAAATAGTCAAATTTTTAGTTAAGAAATTGAATTTCAAAGAATTAATTTTCTAAAAACAAAAAAATCGTATTGTTGACAAAATAGTCAAATTTTTAAACAAAGAGATGATTTTTCAACTACAATGCTAAATTTAAAAAAATATATTTTTCAACAGAATAGTTAAATTTTCAATTTAATAAAAAAAGTGAACTTTTAACAAAAAAAGATAAATTTTCAACTAAGGAGTTAGATATTTATCCAAACAAGCTACATTATTACGGAAAACGAAAAAATTAAATATTCAGGTAAAAAAATTAATTTTGTAATTAAAAAAAAATTACAACAAAATAGTTTAAGTTTCAATCGAAAATAATTTTAGGTTTAAATAAAAAGATATTGAATTAATGCAAGAGACGAATTTTGAACAAAATATTTGAATATTCAATGAAAGCATTTTAATTTTCAACCAAATATTTTTAGCAAAAAATAAATAATTTTCTATACCATAAAGATGAATTTTCAACCAAATTATTTTTTGTTCAAAAAAAAAAATTATTTTAACCAAATGGTAGCTTAACAGGATTATTTTTAAACGAAGAAGTAGTTGGATTCTCAATCCAAAAGATAAATTTTTAACTAAAATAATAATTATTTAATTGGAATAGTTAAATTTTGAGTTGAAAAATTCATTTTCAAAAAATTAATTTTGAAACAAACAAAAAACTCGTATTGTTAAATTAACAGTAAAGGTTTTAACCAAAGAACGAATGTTTAAATAAAATGATAAATCATTAGCAAAAAAATGAACAAAATTAACAAAATCGTTAAATTTCCAAGAGACGAATTTTCAACTCAAAAGGTGAGTACCAAAAAAATGCTCAACAAAAATGTTCAACATAACCAAATAGTTGCATGTTTATTCAGACATTCGACATATTTAACAAAAAATGGAATAGTTAATTATTCAGTCAGAAAAAATTAATTTCTAATGAAAAAAGAAAACAACTTTCAACAAAATAATTGAAGTTTCAACCAAAAAAGATTTTTGATTTAAGAAAGAACAAATATTTTCAACAAAATATTTTTAACAAAAAAAAGAAAGAATTTTCTATACCATAATAAATAAATTTTCAACAAAAAAGGTGAGCTTTCAGCCAAAAAAATTTCTTGTTCAAGAAAGAAAATATTTCTACCAAATTGTAGAATTTTTCTGTGCCAAAAGAACGAATTTTGTATAAAACAGTTAAAAAATTCATTTACAAAAAATTAATTTTTAAACAAAGAAAGTCGTATTGTCGACCTAATAGTGAAGTTTTTCTCCAAAGAATAAATTTTTAACTAAAATGATAAATCTGAAGCAAAAAAGGGATTGCATCAACATTTTTTTTAAAAGTGGTTAAATTATTTAAAAAAATTAAATTCGAATTTTAAAAAACGAATTTTCAACCAAATATTTTTTCCAACCAAAAGAGTTGGATCATTCGAGAAAAGAAATATGAAAGGAACATCATGAAGTCCGTCATCCGCCAATGGTCGATTTGGGCAAATATGCAAATTTGAATTTTTTTTCTTCAGTTATTATTAATACCGTCGACTTTTCTCGAGAGAAGCCGACGGTGGATGGTGTGCTGAGTAATGAAGGCGAGCACTTAACTAAGTTTCACGCTAACGAGTCTTGGCGCGAAGAAGTGCCGCGCGTGCGCCATCGCCCATGTGTGTGCGGTCACACACGCGGTCACACACACGCCACCATAGGGGCAGCTGCAGATGCAACTTGGTGCCACGCGCCCATACTCCCTCACCCCCTCCCCAACCTTTTTTCTTTTGATCTCTATCTTGCTCCGGACTCGGGAGTGCTCGGGAGTTTGAATATGCCACTCACACAGGGGCAGATCTTTTTCGGAATCGGAACGCACACGCGTGCGCAGAATCTCGAGACGCACGTCCCGAACAGTTCAGAAAGGACCACCGGACTTGTCACCTGCAATGCTGGCTAGGATGCTCCCTGTGGCCACCGTCGACACCTTGCCCATCCTTCCAGTTCCCAAAAAGTGCTGCCCACCCTTTCAGAGCTTCGGATCCTGCGGTTTCCCCTAATTTTCTTGGGGTTTTGGAATTTGGGGGTCGTTCGGCTACTGAAATTTGTATTCTTGTGACGTCAATGCGCTGTCGTTTACTGTCATTAAGAACCGGTGCCGGATTATCCATTAGGCAAAGCGAAGCAAAATAAAAAAATAAAGAAAAAACGATTTTGAATGCAAAATGCAGATTTCCAAAAACCGTTCTATAAATATCATTTATTAATTTTTTTTCTTAAGAAAAGTCAGGAATCCTTTTTCTAGGTTTTAGATATGTCAAATAAAAATTTCAACAAATAAATTCATTTACAAAAAAAAAGTTGAGCTTTCGAAAAAAAAAAATTAATATTTAACAAAAGAGATTAATTTTCTACTATTTTTTGATCTCAAAATATTTTATTTTCAACCAAATAGTTGCATTTTTAACCGAATGCAAGAATTTTATATCAAGAAGATTAATTTCCTGTCAGAAAATACCAATTTTCAACTAAAATGAGAAATTTTCAACAAAAAAATGATTTTTTTACAAACTGGTTCAACTTTTGAAGAAATAATGTCATTTATTCCAAAAGGATGAATTCTTAAAGAAAAATTTAATGTTGATTTTTCAAAAAAAAGGATTTGTCTGTTAAATAAAAATTATTTAAATTAAAAAAAATATTAATAAATTTGTACTAGTTGTATTTTTACCGAAAAACATTAAATATTTTTCAAAATTCCTATTTTCTACAAAAAAACTCAATCTTTTAACCCGAAATTATAAATTTCACAAAAAAATGTTTGTACCAAATTTAATAGTTGAATTCTTAACAAATTTCATGATTTTTCTATCCAGAGGATGAATTTTTTAGAAAAAAGACAAATTTTCAACTAAACTGATGATTCTTCAACCAAACAAAATTATTGTTTAACAAACTAATATAAATAAGAATTCTCAAAGAAAAATGTAATAGTTTATATTTAAAACAAAAACTTTTCTTATTTTAATTAAAAAATTAGTTAAATTTAACAAAAAAATACAAATTTTAAGTAAACAAAAAAACAGTTCAATGCTCTCCAAAATATATTAATTTTCTACTAGTTTTTAATCTCAAAATATTTAATTTTCATCTAAATTGTTTTATTTTTAAGGAAATGCATGAATTTTCTACCAAGAAGATTAATTTACAAACCGAAAAATACCAATTTTCCACTAAAATTACAAATTTTCAAAGAAAAAATTGCTTTTTCTCAAACTAGTTTAACTTTTGAACAAATAATTGCATTTAATCCAAAAAAGAGGAATTCACAAATAAAAATGTAATGGTTAATATTTAAAACAAAAAAATTTATTTTAAATAATAAATAATTCAACTCAACCAAAAAAGACCAACTCCCGACAAATTACTTCAATTGTCTACAAAAATAGATTACTTCTCTACCAGTTGTTAATCTCAAAATAAATAATTTTCAACAAAATAGTGCAAATAAAAAAACAGGCTGTACAACATTTTTTTGAAAAACAAAACTCTTGAATCTTTTGGGATTTCTTTCCTGATTTTGGGCTTTTCTTTTTTAAAAAATCAGGATTAAATTTTAAAGAGATCTGATAGATTTGTTAAGGAAGGAGTTTAAGCTTCAACCAAAAAAATGAATTTTTTAAAAATATGATTTTTTTATGAAAAGAGACGAACTTTCAGCAAACAGGATAAATTTTTTTTAAATAATAATAATACAGATAAATTTTAAAGTTTCAAACAAAAAAGACAAATCTTTAACAAAATGGTTCAATCCTCTACAAAAAAATTTAGTTTTCTAATAGTTGGTAACCTTAAATTTTTAATAAATTAATAATTTTTTTAACCAAGAAGAAGGATTTTGAACAAAATAGGATAAATTTCAACAACAAAAAATATTTTTCAATCAACATTCTCTTAAGATTCTTAGGAAAATTGAAAATATTTTTTCATTTTAGAAAATTATTTTAAGAGTGTATTCAGATTTTTTTTTAAAGATTTCTAAAATTGTTAAAAAAGAATATGGAGGATTTTAAGAATTTTTTTTTTAATTTGCAGGATATTCTAAAAATGGTGGGGAAAATTTTGTTAATTGCAAAAGATATTCAGAAGTTCTAAAAAAATTTCAAAAATAATTTTCAATTTAAATAAATTTAAAACAACCTCCGGATTTCTGAAGGCCTTGGAATACAATTTTGAAGCTTTATAAAATGATGTTTAAACTATTTAAAATGAACATAATTTAACTTATAATTTAAGAAGTGATCTGTTAAACAAAATTAATTTTTCAATTTTTTACGTTTATAGCTTAAATTTTTTTTAAATAGTATAATTTAAAAAATTTAAGTTTAATGAATCTTTAATTTAAAGAATTGAAAATGATAACGTGGATCAAATTTTTACCATTTTTGTCTGAATTATTGAGGATTTGAATTAAAAAATGTTGGATAAATAAAACTTTTAAACTTCAATTTCAGAGTTTAAAATTCAAGAGTTCCACTTTGAGTGATTTAATTTGTAAAATATTTTTTTAATAATTCTAATGAAAAAATTTTTAGCTTCGGAGTTCCAATTTTTTTATTTTACAGGCCGTGAAAAATTTTTGCGAACCGGGAAAAAACCGGAAATTTTTTTGCTGGATTAAAACGGTCTCCCTGAAAACACAGATTTTGAAATTCTTTTTCCAAATTTCCAGTTTCCAATAAAAAATAATATTTAATTTAAAATGTAATAATTGATAATATAATAAAAAAAATATTTTTAATTGAAAGAAAAAAAAACCTTTGAATTCGTCAAATAATTTAATTTTTAACCAAATTTATGGATTTAGAAATAATTGCATTTAATCCAAAAAAGTTGAATTCTCAAAAAAAAATAATCCCGATATTTCAAATAAAAAGGATTGTTCTTTTAAGTAAAAATTAGTTAAATTCAAACAAAAAAAGATAATTTTCAGTAAAATAGTAGAATTCTCTACCAACGAAAAAAATAATAATTTTTAACTAGTTGTATTTTTAACCGAAAAACGTGGAATATTTTTCAAAAGACGTATTTTCTACAAAAAAGTTCAATCTTCTGCCCCGAAAGTATAAATTTCCCAATTTTCTTAAAATTTAATAATTTAATAGTTGCATTTTTAACAAAATTCACGATTATTCTATTAAGAAAATTAATTTTTTACCAAAAATACGAATACTTAAAACAAAAAATATTTTTATTTTAAATAAAAAATTAGTTAAATTTAACCAAAAAATAGTTGAATTCTCGACAAAAACAAAAATTTATCTTTATCCAGTTGTATTTTTAACCAAATAACAGGGAAAGTTTTACAACAAATTTATTTTCTACATAAAAGTTTATTATTTTAACCTTTAGGAATAAATATTTCACAGAAAAATTTAATTTTTAATTTAATGTTTGAATTTTTAACTAAATTCATGAATTTTTTGTCAGACAGATTAATTTCCTACAAAAAAAAAAAAACAATTTAAAAAAAAATGATGACTCTTCGACCATAAAAATATCTATTCAATAAAGTGGTTCAACTTTTGCCTAGTTTAAAATTTTAAAAAATACATATTCTCAAAGAAAAAAGTAATAGTTGATATCTCAATCAAGACAGCTTTTAATTTTTAATAAAAACAAAATAGCTTACATATAAGAAAAAAAGAAAATTTTTCAATCAAGAAAGAAAAAATTCTTTAAACAAATTGTTCAACTTTCAATCCAAAAAAACGAATTTTCCATAAAAGAATATTTTAATTTCCAACCCGAAAAGATGAAATTTTAACAAATGGTTTAATTTTTAATCAACTAATAAATTTTCAACCAAAAAAATTAATATTCTGCCAATAAACACGATTTTTCAAACTAATAAGTTAGATTTTCTACCGAATCGTTGAATTTTCAACAAAATATTTTTTTAAATTTAGACCGATGAAATTTTAACAAATAATTAAACTTTCAACGAAAAATAATGACTTTCTAACAAAATAATATTCTAAAAATTTGAATTTGAAGACTGGAATAGTTAAATTTTCAGTTCCAAGAAATATCTTTTAACAAAAAGTAGTCGGATTTTCAAGTGAAGAAATTAATTTTCAACTAAAATGTGGAATCAGCTGGTATAGTTAAGGTTTCAATAGAAAAAAATTATTTTTAACAAAGAAACGATTTTTTAACAAAATAGTTAAATTTTTTAAAGGAAATAATGAATGTTTAAACAAAAAAAAATTAATTTTCAACTTTGAATCAAGTAGTTAAATTTTCAATGAAGAAGGATGCTTCCTGTGGCCACAAACGAGACCTTGCCCATCCTTCACAGGTTCGGGTCCTGCGGTTTCTCCTAATTTTCTTGGGGTTTCCGAATTTAGGGGTCGTTCGACTACTGAAATTTTTATTCTTGTAACGTCAATTCACTGACATTTACAGTCATTTATAACCGGTGTCGGATTATCCGTTAAGAAAAGCGAAGCAAAGTGAGAAAAAAAGTTTGTATACAAAATACGAATTTTGAATAACGGTTTATTTTTTTAATTTATTAGTTTTTTACATTTTAAATCAAAATTTCAATGAAAAATTTAATTTTCAAAATAGTTACATTTTCCACAAAATAGATGAATTTTATACTAATCTTCTAAAAACTTCTAAATTAAAAAAAACTTTTACCAAAAAATACGAATTTTCAAGGACAAAAGATTTTTCAGTAAAAAAGAAAAAATGTTGGGACCAAATTTTTTTTAAAACAAACAATGGAAAATAAAATTGAATACATTAGTTTCAACAAAAAAAGTTTTTCCAATTAGCATGATGAATTTTGAATCAAAAGGATTAGCTTTCTATCAAAAAAAATACTAATTTAACACAAAATACATCAATTTTCAACCAAATATTTTGATTTGCAGATAAAAAAATTAATTTTCAACAAAGTATATTTTTAACCAATAAAGGCGAATTTTTCAACAAAAGAGACGACTTTTGTACAATATGGTTTAATTTTTGTATACAAAAATATGAATTAAATAAAATTAATTTTGAATCAATATCAGTTGAATTCATCAAAAAGACTCGAATTACTTTAACAAAATTGTAGAATTTTCTTTCTAATGAAATGAATTTTTAACCGAAAAAAATGAATTTTCAAACAAGTAGTTCAATTTTAAAAAAATACAATAAAGGAGTCTAGTTTTTTACGAAAACAAAAAAACGAATTTTCCACAAAACACAAGAATTTTTAACTGAAAAGGAAAAATTTCCAACAAACTAGTTTAATTTAAAAAAAAATTAATTTACAACATAGAAGATTAATTTTTTACCAAAAGAGGAAGATTTTTTCACAAAATACTTGAATTTTCAACATAAAAGTTAATTATCAAACAAATAGTGGAATTTTCAACTATAAAATGAAATTTTTACAAAATTGTTAAACTTTTAATCAAACAATTTCATTTTTTTTCCAAAAGAATAAATTTTCAACTGCGAAGATTAAATGAAATTTTTACAAAATTGTTAAACTTTTAACCGAATAAAAAAAATGCACAAAAATTTAAATAATTTAATAATCAGTTAAAATATTATTCGTCAACCAAAAAAATAAAAATTTTCAGGAAAATATTTAAATTTTCATTTGAACAGATGTATTTTTAACTATAACGATGAATCGTCAACCAAAAATATTAATTTCAAACGAGAAGATTAATTTTTTACTGAAAAAGACGAATTTTGAAAAAAATGCATAAATTAATTTTAACATAAAATAAACTTGCTAATCAAATAGTAGAATTTTCTATTAAACTAGTTGAATTTTTAAACAAAAAATGACTTTTTACGAAATTGTTTAACTTTTAAGCAAATAACTAAATTTTCAACAAAAACAAACAAATTTTAATCGGCAAGATTAACTTTCTACCAAAAAGACCAATTTTTACCAAAAAAATTAACTTCCAACTAAATAAGGTAAATTTTTAACCAAATAGTTGAATTTTCCACTAAAAAAAATGTTAATTTAAAAACATGAGGTTTAAAAAAAAAAAGAATCTTTAAAAGAAATAGTTGGATTTTCGACCAAAGCGATGAATTTTTAATTAAAAGAATTCTTTATTAACCAAAAATGATTTTTTAATATAGTAACTATTTTGATTAAAAAAAAAGAATTAATTTAAAACCAAGAATATTAAGTTTTTACCAACGGGACGATTTAAAAAAAAACCTTTAATTCTACACCACATGATTGAATGTTCAACTAAACTATATAGCCATACAATAAAAATTGGAATATTAAAAATTTTTAGTTTAATACAATCATTTTCTAGCAAAAAATACTACTTATCGAAATAGTTCCATGAAAAGGATGTGGAATTTCCAACCCAAAAAGATGAATATTCAACAAATCTGTTTGAAAAATTCTGGAAGATTTCTTCTAAAATCAGTTTTCAAATATCAATGTTGGTCGAGCCGGTTCCACTCATGAGAATTCATTGTTATTGAAAATAATCAGATCATTATGATGCGCAATTTTCTAATTAAAGAAAAATCCAAAATCTGTATAAAAGCCTTAAATATATATTTGACCTAATTTCGGAATCAAATTAATCAACTGGCATTTACTTCATATTATCAACAAAAAAATTAAACTTAAGTAACTCCAGAAGTAAGCACGATTGCTAACATTATAGTTTTTTATTTGTTTATAAACTTAATTTACATACAATTTCCAAAAATTGTCAAGAGACATTCAATTTTGATGTTGAATATTAAAATGAAGTTGACCTTTCTAAAAAATTGTCTTAGGAATCACGTATCTTCTATGGTTCCACACTATTCTTTTTAACAATATATAAATTAATTCAATGTCTAACATCTATTAATTTAAAACTATGTTGATACTTCTTAAGTGTTTATATGATGCTAATTGGTTTTTACTAGTTAAAAAATTAATTAGATGCTGCATTTTGTTGGTATAATGAACCAGTAAAAAAATCCCAAATCTTCTGATGAATCTCCTACTTAGTAAACATCAATTAACATCATCTAATCAAACAAACCGATTGGAAGAAGATAAAACAATGTAACAAACCAACTATACAAAAAGACCAGTCTATAAACAAAATCCAACATCTTATAATTAATTTCTTGGGCTTCTTAGGGCATTTGACCCTATAGATGTTGAAAGAAAATTGAATAGAACAATACCCTAGGATCAGAATGATTTTCTTCCTTTCTGGTATACGATACCAGTGTGTTAAAAAAATTCTGGAAGATCTAATTATTAGGTTCCGTCTATATTTATTTATAAATTAAATCATATGGGCTCTGAATTCCAATCCTAGAAAGGGCGCCACTGTTGCATAAGACGAAAATTGGTTTCTTTTGATTCGTCACTACCCGGAATTGTATTTGGACCCATGACACAATCTTTTCTTTCTTTCACCACAGACCTTCGATTTCGATATCGTACCCTATCTTTATTGAGTATTTGGACGTCGATTTTTATCGGGATCCAAGAGATCTATAAGGTATAAGCGATCAGCACGGCAGCAGCTGCGATCGTAATTGGTAGTCTCTGAGACCCGCATCTCTCGTAGATGTCCTCACGAATCCCAATGCTCAGCACCCATCCATTAAACAAACAAGACCATCCAACAAACACTTTTTTCTCATTCAATAATTTTTGAAATCATTTTCCATAAAAGTGTATCCATCTGGAGACACTTTGATAAATTGATTTATGGTATAGTGAAAACTAGCAATAATCTTTTTTGTGCAGGATGTTCCTTTCCTTGATTGATCTTTTGATCTGCTGGTGATTTAGATAAATTATTGTATGGCAAAAAGAACCAGAGAAACTACCAAATATTTTTATAACGAAAAATATATTATAAACAATTTAAATAATAATAAAAATAATAATGGAATAATATTACTGAAAGACGATAATAGATGGACAGAAATTTATCTGTTCTTCTCGAAGATTACACGAACAAAAAGGAAAATTGTAATTGTTGCAAATTTGGTTGAAAATGCATTTTTTGACTAAAAACTTAATCCTTTCTTTAATTCACTTCTTGTAGTTGAAAATTCATGTATTTTGTTAAAAATTCGTCATTTCCGGTAGAAAATTATTCTCCTTGTATTGTTAATTTTGTTTGTAAAATAATTTATTTAGTGTAAATTTCACTTTTCCACTTCTAGTTTCAGATATATCTTTTTTAGTTCAAAATTCATCTATTTTGTTGGAAATTTAAATATTTTATTAAAAATTCGAATTTATTGATAGAAAATTAATCTTACTGTTCAAAAATTTATAATTTTGTTTGAAAATTGAAATACTTTGGTAAAAAAATCCAACTAATTCGTTGAATGGCATTTTTTGGTGTATAAATAATTTTTTAAACTAAAAATTTAATTATTCCATTTTTGTTTTAAATCTATCTTTTTTAGTTGAAAATTCAATCATGTTAAAAATTAATGTGTTTTGTTAAAAATAAGTCTCGTTGGGTAAAAAGTTAATTTTCTTGGTCGAACATTAATTTTGTTTTTGGTTAAAAGTCGAACTACTTTATTAAAAAATAATTTGTTGGGTTAATAATGCAATCTTCTAGTTAAAAAATCATCGCCTTGGTTGAAAAATTAAGGATTTTTGTTGAAAAGTAGTTTATTCTTTATAAAGTTCTAATTTTTTTTAATAAAAATATATTTTTTCTTTTGTATTGTTGAAAAATTAGTTTATTTATTTAAAAATGGAACTATTTAATAAAAAATTATCTTATTTAGTTGGTAATTCATGAATTTTGTGAAAAATTAATCTTTTTTGGTCAAAAGTCAATCTTTTCGACTAGAAAATTTATGTTTTCAGTTGAAAATTCAGTTATTTGGTTAAAATATAAACAATTTTGTAAGAAAAATAATTTTTTGATTAAAAATTCAACTAGTTTAGCAGAAAATTGTACGATTTGTTTAACAATTAATTTTTATGTTGAAACTCCATGTATTTTATTGTTTGTCCTTGTTGAAAATTAATATTTTTGGTTGAAAATTTATATTTTTTTGATTCAGAAATAATGTTTTAATTGAAAATTTAAACAATTACTACTTTTGTGAATTGTTTTTAAGTCGAAAATTAATCTCCTTGGTTGAAAATTTAACTATTTTGTTGCAAATTGATTTTTATAACTATCTTCTTAATTATAAAAAATAATTATAATATTCTTGGTAAAAAATATATCTTTTTATTTAAAAATTGGACTATTTTATTAAACATTTATCCTATTCGGTTGGAAATTCATCTATTTTATTTTTAAAAAATTGTTTTTTTGTTGTAGATTGTAGAAAGTTAAATAATTTTTCAAAATTCATTTCATGATTGAAATGTTTGTCTTATTCATTTAAAAATTCATGTCTATGTTTGAAAATCCGTATTTTTTAAATCAAATTAATCTTCTTGGTTAAATATTAATTTTCTTAAAAATTCATGAATACTGTTAAAAAGATACGTGTTTTTTAATATAAAATAATCTTCTTGGTTGAAAATGAAACTATTTTCTTAAATTTTTTAACTAGAAATTTAACTATTTGATTCTTATTAAAAAATGTATCTTTTTTAGTTAAAATTTGACTTTTTATTTAGAAAATTGATCTTCTTGGTTGCTAATTAATTTTTCTTTGTAAATTTAACTACTTCATTGAAATTTTTCTCTTTTTCAGTTGAAAATTCAAGTATTTGGTTGAAAATTTGTCTTTTTTGGTTGAAGATTTATAATTTTAGTTAAAGCTAAATCCCTTCGGTTGAAAATTCAACTACTTTATTTAAAAAAAAATTATTTTTTTGGTTGACAATTAATATTATAACTGAAAATTTAACTATTCAATTTTTATTATTATTATTACTTTTATTATTCAATTTTTTATGAAAAAATGATCATTTTTAGTTGAAAATTCTCCTTTTTATTAAAATTTCCCTACCTAATTTTAAAATTCAGCTAAATTGTCAAAAATTCATGTATTCAGTTAAGAACTCGTATTTTTCGGCAGAAAATTAATTTTCTTGGTGGCTAAAACATATTTTTATTTGAATCTTCAACTGCTAAATATTATCTAATTTTCTTCTGTTATAATTAATTCTCAATTTTCCAAAAATATTTGAAATGTTCTAGAACGTTCTCGAACATTCTAGAACATCCTAAATATTCTATATTAATAATCTTCTTGAAAAAATATTGAACAATTCCAGCCCCACATAAACTTGTCGGTACTTAAAAGAATAAAATATCGTTCAATCCACAAACCAAGGAAACCAAAGGAAGAAAAATAAAAAATAAAAAAGTACTAAGACCATAAAAAGTGCTTCCTTCCCCGAGGACCGGATTATTGAAATTCGCCCCTTTGAAAGGTCCCCAAAGTGGGAGGCATTTGCGATTCAATGAACTTTATTGTAATCGAGCAAGAGCGAATCGGAAGTGCCGGCCGAATTATCATTCAGAGCCGTTCTCCATTTTTGAATGCCGCCGTGGGTGGAAGAGG
>JAWWLR010000128.1:23734246-23750053 GCA_035041075.1 Acraspis erinacei | reverse complement strand
AATGGGAAAGAGGAAATAGAAGAAGCGATGGAAAATGATTAGAGGGAAAGGGGGAAGCGAAGGGAGGCATTGTTGAGAAAGTCATGGTAAATTATAGGAGGGGGGGGGCGTGAGAGGTAATGATTCGAAATATGGAGAGGGGAAGTATATATAGAAAGGGTAAATTACGTGAGGTAATTTATGGGAAGAACTGGGGGTAGGGGGAGTAACGGAAATGATAGGATGTGAGGAGAAGTGAAAAGGAATGAGGGAAGGAAAATTATTTGAAGCAATGGAAGGGGGTAAGGGTAGGGGTAGGGGAAGTTAAGGAGAGTGGGGGTAAGTATGGGAAACGAAGAAAAGGGTGGGGGAGGGAGAGTGATAGGAAATGAGGGGAAGTGATGAAAAGTAAGGGAAAACCATTTTGGAAAATTTTAGAAATTGCCAGATAATTTTTGTGAAAGCCTACCGAATTCGGAATAAAAGTGGACGGGCGCTTCTATAGCAAAGGAATGTTGTCCTTGCATTATTTACGATGGAAACAGCTTCCAGAAGGCGAGTCGCCTACATTTATTGGGAGCCCGCATTTACTTTTTTTGCATTTTTTAATTTTTTTCTTTGCACCTTAGCCTCCGACCAAGTTATCCACTGTCCACCTTGAAAAAAAAATATTAATAAACACAAGCTAATTATTAAAAGTATATGCTGTCGCGTACGGTGCCCCATAAGTATTCGCTAGACAGGTTCAAGTTTACATTTCAATATATCTGTGTACAAAAATACAAAAAAATATTTCCAGGGACATGTGCATTTTTTTGTTTACTTAAATTATTATTATCATTGTAATGATCTTATAATTTTACAATCGTGGTTTTTAATGAACCGATGTGCCAATGGGAATTATTAAATGCAATGTTTATTTAATTGGGCTTAATTAACTAAGATTCTTTAAAAAATTCACAAATATTTTTGAAAATTCCAAATATTTCAAATCAAAAACTCAACAAAAAAATGTATCTCTAACCTAACAGTTAAATTTGCATGAAAAAAAGAATTCTCAGCGAATACTGTTGAGAAAAAAGTGCTCATACTTAAAAATAAGACAAAAAATGTTATTTTTAATAAAAAAGTTGAATTCATCCAAAAAGACAAATTTTCAACAAAACAGTAGAATTCTTGACAAGAACAAAAATAATTTTTAAACTTTTTTATTTTCAAAAAAAAATATATTTTCCTTTCAACCAAATATTTGAAATTTAAACAAAGTAGTTTAACTTTTAACGACATACTTGTATTTTTAAACATAAAAAATGAATTCTCACCAAACAATCTAATATTTGATAAAAATATTTTAATTTTTAAAAAATTAAAAAAAAAATCGAATCCTCAATCGAAGAGGTGAATTTTTAAATAAAATGATAAATCTTGAAACACAAAAAAAAATTTTAGATTCGAATTCCTATAAAAAGAAGATTTTTTAACAAAATTGTTGAATCCTCAATCAAAAAATATTTTAATCATGAAGGAAAAATTTGAAATTTTAATAAAAAATATCATATTCCTACTAAAAGAAATTAATTTTTTATCCAAAATTATGAATTTTTGACCTTAATAGATTTTTCAGTCAAAAAAGAAAATTTTGAACAAATTAGAATTGAAATTTTGTTTATTTGCTTTAAAGTGTATGTGCCCGTACGCATATATATGTGTGTGGAAACTGATAAAAAAAATTTATTGTACAGAGACAAATTTAAGATTATTTTTGAAAGGTTTTAAAGTTTTAAAACTTTTTTAATTCCTTCACAATTTCTCAAATTCTTAAATATCTATTAAAAAGCTGATACTTTCTAAAATCCTTTTAAATATTCTCTTACAATTGATTTTAAAAAATACCTTTTTGAAAAATTTCGAAATCTGAAAAAATCTGTTTTCTTTTACATTTTTAATTTTTTTTTTCAAATTTTAAGTGTTTCTTAAGTGTTGTAAAGAAACTTTTTGAATTTTTCAAAAAGCTGCTAACTTTTTGGTTCCAAATTTTTTTAAATCCACAATTTTTCCTTGAAAACATTTTATTTTCTTCAAATTAATTTTTCAAAATAAAGAAATCATTTTTGATGAAGATTTCTTCAAATTTTAAGTTATTTGTATTTTTTTTTAAACTGTGAACTATCTTTTAGAAAATTATTTAAATTTTTTTATAAACTATAGCTATAATTTTAAATTTTTTAAACTTCTAAATGTATTATAAGATAAAGAGATTTTTTCCTAAAACTTTGAAAAATTCTGCAAAAATTACAAAATAATTGGAAAATCTACTAGATTAGAAAAGATTTTAAATGTTTAAAAATCTTTTTAAATATGGACTTAAATAAGTTTTCTAAATAAAAAATTATTCAAAAATTGTTTTTAATATTTACAATTGAATCTCAAATTAAATTTAAAAAATTTTATTTAGTAATTGAAATTTTTAAAATATTCAAAATACTTCGAAGTTTTTTGTTGCAAACTTTAAAAACCCACTTTTTTTTAACCACTTTAAGTTAAACATTATTTTTCTACTATTTCAAAATTTCGGAAATATTCTGTAGTATTTCAAAACCTTCTTAAAGTTCTCTTCAAATTAATTTTTCAACAAAAAAATCACTTTTAATACACATTTTCTCAAATTTTAAATTATGTTAATTTTTTTTTAACCTTGAAATATCTTTTTAAAATGATTTAAATTTTTTCAATAAGTTAGTAATATTGAAAAATAAAATAATTTTCCTTGGAAAAATATACTTTGAAAAAAAATCGACTAAATATTTTTTAAATAATTTAAGGATTAAAATATTTAAACTAAATGCCCGAAGCTAACAATAAAAAGTTTGAAGGTGTTTTTCCCATTGTCTGTTTTAAAAGTCGACTTTAACGAGTCCATTTAGGCCTTTGGTCCGGTTTCACCGTTCCTGTGATTCGGTATTTTTTGCTGAAGAATACGTGGTTTTGTGGAAGGATGATGGCTCGTTAGTGAATGGCTCATTCAGAATGGAGCACACATATGTTTATGTATAATAGCTAGCGGTACTTGACCATCCACTCTTTTTAAATATATTCCTAAAAAATAAAAAAATTAAACTGTTTCGTTTAGTGTTTCAGGCTTTTTGTTAAAGAAATTGCTTTCAGCAAGGTCCTACTTAAGTATTGTGTTTAAAACGGCGATGCCGTTCGTGATTGTTGTTTCCGGGAACGAAATACTGCCGGCCCGGGTTCAATTCCAGGCTGCGGTAGATTTTTTCTCAGTCTAGAAAACACTAGGACCAGAAAAATTGTTTTTTAAAACGAAAATTATTATAGTTTAAAGAAGATTTGTGATTTTTGAACAATTTCATGTTATCTTGACGTTTTTCACAGAAAATCTGTTATTTTAAATCAAAATCATTAAGATTTAAGAAATTAAATTTTAGAAAGAATCAAAATTTAAATTCTTCTTTAACGTCTGGGGCGCCCAAGTTACTACCAACAATTTAAAAAAAGAATAAAAAAGAGGAAACACATTTTCAACAACTTTTGCTTTTTTTGAAATGTTTGAACTGAGATAAGTATTTCTGTTTAGTCTCTTTTGCAATCTTTGGAAATTCTTTTGAAGTTTCTAATTTTTTGTTTGAAATCCATAAAAATCTAAAATTTCAAAAATGCTTTAAAGTTTAAACATTTCGCTTTAAAATTTTCTAAACTCTTTTTAGAAATTTTAAGAAATTTTGTGAAAAGTTCAAATTTTTCCGTATTTTTTAAAAATATTTTGCAGAATTAAAAAAATGGCCTTGACATCTTTCAGATTATTCTTGGATAACTTAAAAAAATTTTTGAAATGCTTGAAAGTCTTTTTAAATAAAATCTTAATATTAATTTTTCGAAATAAAATATCATTTCAATTTTTCCAAGAAAAATATTTTTTCCATTTTTGTGAAACTATACGAAATTCTTTTAAAATCTTCACATGTTTTAATGATTCTTCAATCATTTTAAAACTTCTAAACATATCTTAAGCTTCGTTAAAAATTTTCCCATGAATGTTGATATCATTTTTTGCATTCTCTTGACACCCTGCAAAATTCAGTTCATGTACACATGTTTTAAATACTGAATATTTTTTTTAATTCTCTCAAAGTCTGACATATTCTTTTTCCAAACACTTTTTTGAAGAGAATATTTTACAAAGATTTCAAAAATTTCAAACATTTCAGATTAAAGAAAAATATCACAGAAATTTACAAAATTTCCTAAAAATGTGACAAAGATTTCAAAGATTTCCAGGGTTTTTAAGAGTTTAAGGATTTCAAATATTTTATAAGAATTTAAAAAGATTCCAAAAGATTTTACAGATAATTAAAGATTTCCTAAAGATTTTCAGTCCTACAAAAGATTGTATTGAATACCCACAGATTTCAAAGGAATTAAAATATTTCACAAAGATTTCAAAGATCTTAAACTATTTCAAAATTTTTCAGCAAATTTGAGAGGATTTCAAAAGATTTCAAAGAATTTCAAACAAACACAAAATCTTTCACAAAAAAATTAAAGAATACTTTTTTACAAATATTTCATAAAAATTTCAGAATATTTCAAAGAACTTCACAAAGAATTCCTATATTTCGAGGTTTTGAAATATTTTACAAAATTTTAAAAAGATTCCAAAATATTTCGCATAGATTTTAAATACTTCGAGCGATTTCAATGAATTCATAAAAATTTCAAAAGACTGCAAAGATTCAAAGATTTCACAAAAATGTCAAAGATGATGAGCTATTTGAAAATATTTCAATAAATTTGAGAAGATTTCGAAAGATTTAAACGATTAAAACAAATAAAGATTTTACATAAAAAGATTGAAGAAAACTTTCACGAAAATTTGAAATATTTCACAAAAAATTGAGAAAAATTTCAAGAATTTCAAATATTAAAAAAAAAGAAAAAATAATCCAAAAGATTTTACAAACAATTTCAATATTTTACAAAGATTTCAAAAGAATTTAAAGATGTCACAAATATTTCAAAGATGTTAGACTAATTTAAATTTTTTCGTAAAATTTAAAAAGATTTCAATAACTTTAAACAAGGACAAATGAATTCACAAACAAGCAATACAAAAAAATTTCCAAGATTTTAAAGATTTCGAGAATTTCAAATATTTTTCAACAATTTAAAAAGATTCCAAAAGTTGTTACAAAAATTGTGAACACTTCAAGAGATTTCAACGAATTCACAAAAATTTCAAACGTTTTCAAAGATGTCACAAAGCTTTAAAATTTATTAAACTATTTCAAAATGTTTCAACAAATTTGAGAAGATTTCAAAAGATTTTAATGATTTTATAAAGAACAGCAGATTTCACAAACAAAGATTAAAGAAAACTTTCACAGAGATTTTAAATATTTCACAAAGATTTCAAATATTTCACAGAAATTTAACAGATTTCCACAATTCCAAGGATTTAAAAAATTTTACAAAAGTGCAAAAATATTCTAAAAGATTTTACAGAGATTTCAAGGAAATGTCACAAAAGCTTTTAAATATATTAGACTATTTCAAAATGTTTGAACAAACTTGAGAAGATTTCAAAAGATTTTCATTATTTTAAACAACCACAAAAGATTTCACAAAAAAAAGATTAAAGAAAACATTTACAAAGATTTTAAATATTTCAAAAAGATTTCCAGAATTTTAAGGATTTCAAATATTTAAATTAAAAAATATTTTAAAAGAGTTTACAGAAATTTCAAGATTTCATACAGATTGCATGTACTTGAAAAGATTTCAACGAATTCACAAAGATTTCAAATATTTTACAAAAATGTAAAAAGATTCCTATAGATTTGACAGATACTACAATATTTTACAAAGATTTCAAAAGATTTTGAAGATGTCACAAAGAATTCAAAGATGTTCCCCATTTAGAAATGTTTCAACAAACTTTAGAAGATTTTTAAAGATTTCAATGATTTTAAACAAACACAAAGGAGTTCACAAACACAGATTAATGAAAGCTTTCATAAAGATTTTAAGTATTTCACAAAAATTTTACAAAGATTTCCAAAATTTCAAGGATTTCAAATATCTTAGAAAATTTAAAAAAGATTTTAAACGATTTTACAGAAATTTCCAGATCTCATAAAGATCTTAAGAACTTCAAGAGATTTCAAAGAATTCACAAATATTTCCAATATTTCAAAGATTGTATACTCTTTCAAAACTTGTTAACACATTTTATAAGATTTCTAAAGGTTTCGATGATTTCAAAACCACAAAAAGGATTTCAAAAACAAAGATTAAAGAAAACGTTCACAAAGATTTCAAACATTTCACAAAATTTTTACAAACGCTTCTCAAATTTCCAGGATTTAAAACATTTTACAAAACTGTAAAAAGATACCAAAAGATTTGACAGAAATTTCAATCTTTTACAAAGATTTACAGAGATTTCAAAAGATTTTGAAAATGTCGCGAATAATTCAAAGATATTCACTATTTAGAAATGTTTTAACAAACTTTAGAAGATTTCGAAAGATTTCAATGATTTTAAACAAGCACAAAAGAGTTCACAAACAATGATTAAAGAAAACTTTCACAAAGATTTAAAAATTGTATAAAAATTTCAGAAAGATTTCCGGGATTTTAAAGATTTCAAGGATTTCAAATACTTTACGAAAATTCTAAAAGATTCCAAAAGATTTCACAAGAGTTCTAAGTACTTACAGAGGTTTCAACGTATTCACAAAGATGTCGAAAGATTTCAAAGATATCACAAAGATTTCAAAGATGTTGAACTATTAGAAATCATTTTAACAAATTTTATCAGATTTCCAAAGGTTTCGATGATTTTAAACCAACAAAAAGAAAAGGATTTCACAAAAAAAAGAGCAAAGAAAACTTTCACAAAGCTTTTACATATTTCACAAAAATTTTACAAATGTTTCCAAAATTTCAAGACTTTCAAATATTTTACAAAAATATAAATAGATTCCAAAAGATTTGACAGAAATTTCAATATTTTACAAAGATTTCAAGAGATTTTGAAGATGTCACAAAGAATTCAAAGACGTTCACTATATTTAACAAACTCAAAGATGATAGACTATTTATAAATGTTTCAACAAATTTGAGAAGATTTCAATGTTTTAAACAATCGGAAAAGATTTCACAAGAAAACTTTATCAAAGATTTCAAATATTTCACAAAAATTTTACAAAGTTTTCCAAAATTTCAAGGATTTCAAATATTTTATAAAAATGTAAAAAGATTCCAAAGATTTGATATAAATTTCAATATTTTACAAAGATTTCAAAAGATTTTGAAGATGTCACAAGGAATTCAAACATGTTCACTATTAAGAAATGTTTCAACAAACTTTAGAAGATTTCAAAAGATTTCAATGACTGAACAAACACAAAAGAGTTCACAAACAATCATTAAAGAAAACTTTCTCAAAGATTTAAAAACTTCCTAAAAATTTCACAAATATTTTACAACAATTTGAAAAGATTCCAAAGGATTTTACTAGAGTTCTAAGTGCTTCAAGATTTTTTAACGAATTCACAAAGATTTCAAAAGATTTCAAAGATTTCCAAGATGATAGACTATTTTTAAATTTTTCAACAAATTTTGAGAAGATTTTATAAGATTTCAATGATTTTAAAAAATCACACAAGATTTCACAAGAAATCTTTATCGAAGATTTCAAGGATTACACAAAAATTTTATAAAGTTTTCCAAAATTTCAAGGATTTCCAATATTTTACAAGAATGTAAAAATATTCCAAAAGATTTGACAGAAATTTCAATATTTTACCTAGATTTCAAAGATGTGACAAAGATTTCAAGGATGTTATCTATTTCGGAATGTGTCAACAAATTTGAGAAGATTTCAAAAGATATCAATGATTTTAAACAAGCACAAGAGAGTTCACAAACAACGATTAAAGAAAACTTTCACAAAGGTTTCAAGGATTTCAAATATTTTACAAAAATTCTAAAAGATTCCAAAACATTTTTCAAGAGTTCTAAGTACCTAAAGAGATTTCAAAAAAATTCACAAAGGCTTCGAAAGACTTCAAAGATATCACAAAGATTTCAAAGATTTTAGACTTTTGAAAACATTTTAACAAATTTTATAAGATTTCCAAGAGTTTCAATGATTTCAAACCAACAAAAAAGATTTCACAAAAAAAGAGTAAAGAAAACTTTCCTAAAGATTTTTAATATTTCCCAACAATTTTGCAAAGGTTTCCAAAATTTCAAGGATTTCAAATATTTTACAAAAATGTAAAAAGATTCCAAAAGATTTGACAGAAATTTCAATATTTTACGGTGATTTCAAAGATGTCACAAAAATTTCAAGGATGTTAACTATTTCGGAATGTGTGAACAAATTTGAAAAGATTTCAAAAGATTTCAATGATTTTAAACAAGCAGAAGAGAGTTCACAAACAATGAATAAAGAAAACTTTGTGAAAGGTTTCCAGAATTTCAAATATTTTACAAACATTCTAAAAGATTCCAAAACATTTTTCAAGAGTTCTAAGTACCTAAAGAGATTTCAACAAATTCACAAAGGCTTCGAAAGACTTCAAAGATATCACAAAGATTTCAAAGATTTTAGACTTGAAAGACTTCAAAGATATCACAAAGATTTCAAAGATTTTAGACTTTTGAAAAAATTTTCGACAAATGTTAGAAGATTTCCAAAGGTTTCGATGATTTGAAACGAACAAAAAGGATTTCACAAACAAAGAGAAAAGAAGACTTTCAAAAAGATTTTAAATTTTTCACAACAATTTTACAAAGGTTTCCAAAATCTTTTAAATATTTAGAAAAATGTTAGAAAATTCCAAAAGATTTTACAGAAATCTCAATATTTTACAAAGATTTCAACAGATTTTGAAGATCTCACAAAGAATTCAAAGATGTTCACTATTAAGAAATGTTTCAACAAACTTTAGAAGATTTCAAAACATTTCAATGACTGAACAAACACAAAAGAGTTCACAAACAATCATTAAAGAAAACTTACTCAAAGATTTAAAAATTCATACAAATTTCACAAATATTTCACAACAATTTTAAAATATTCCAAAAGATTTCACTAGAGTTCTAAGTGCTATTTTAAAAATTTTCAACAAATTTTGAGAAGATTTGATAAGATTTCAATGATTTTAAACAATCACACAAAATTTCACAAGAAAACTTTATCAAAGATTTAAAATATTTCACCAAAATTTTACAAAGTTTTCCAAAATTTCAAGGATTTCAAATATTTTACAAAAATGTAAAAAGTTTCCAAAAGATTTGACAGAAATTTCAAAATTTTACCAAGATTTCAAAAATATCACAAAGATTTTAAGGATCTTAACTATTTCGGAATGTGTCAACAAATTTGAGAAGATTTCAAAAGATTTCAATGATTTTAAAGAAGCACAAGAGAGTTCACAAACAATGATTGAAGAAAACTTTCACAAAGATTTCATTGATTTTAAGGCTTTCCAGGATTTTCACTTTTTTACAAAAATTTCAAAATATTCCAAAGTTTTGACAAAAGTTTCAAGTACTTTGTCGATAAAAAAAACACGTATACTAGACACACGATTATTATTTTTTTAGTTTGTGTTTTATTGGCCAAGAATTTTTAAAGATAAAGCAAAACAATAAATAAAAAATGTTTAATATTGTGCGAATATAAGTCCTTCCTGAAATTCTTGAATTATTTAAAATCTTTTAAAAACTTTGCAAATTGGTTGAAATCTCTTATAGTACCTGAAACTTTTGACAAAGCTTTTGGAATATTTTGAAATTTGTGTAGAAAAGTTAAAATCCTGGAAAGCCTTAAAATCAATGAAATCTTTGTGAAAGTTTTCTTTAATCATTGTTTGATGAACTCTCTTGTGCTCGTTTAAAATCATTGAAATCTTTTGAAATCTTCTCAAATTTGTTGACACATTCAGAAATAGTTATTATATCTGAAATCTTTGAGATATTTTTGAAATCTTGGTGAAATATTGAAATTTCTGTCAAATCTTTTGGAAGCTTTTTACATTTTTGTCAAATATTTGAAATCCTTGAAATTTTGGAAAACTGTAAAATTTTTGTAAAATATTTGAAATCCTTGAAATTTTGGAAACCTTTGCAAAATTGTTGGGAAATATTTAAAATGTTGAGGAAAGTTTTCTTTACGCCTTTATTGTGAAATCTTTTTTGTTGGTTTGAAATCATCGAAACCCTTGGAAATCTTATAAAATTTGTTAAAATGTTTTCAAAGTTCTAACATCTTTGAAATCTTTGTGATATCATTGAAATATTTCGAAGCCTTTGTCAATTAGTTGAAATCTCTTTGATTACTTAGAACACTTGTAAAATCTTTTGAAATCTTTTAGAATTTTTGTAAAATATTAGAAATCCTTGAAACCTTTGTGAAAGTTTTCTTTAATCATTGTTTGTGAATTCTCTTGTGCTTGTTTAAAATCATTAATATCTTTTGAAATCTTCTCAAATTTGTTGACACATTTCGAAATAGTTAACATCCTTGAAATCTTTGTGACATCTTTGAAATCTAGGAAAAATATTGAAATTTCTGCCAAATCTTTTGGAATCTTTTTACATTCTTGTAAAATATTGGAAATCCTTGAAATTTTGGAAAACTTTTTAAAATGTTTGTGAAATCTTTGAAATCTCCGATAAAGATTTCTTGTAAAATCTTGTGTGATTCTTTAAAATCATTGAAATCTTATCAAATCTTCTCAAAATTTGTTGAGAAATTTTAAAATAGTCTATAATCTTTGAAATCTTTGAAATCTTTTGAAATCTTTGTGAATTCGTTGAAATCTCTTTCTTGAAGCACTTAGAACTCTAGTAAAATATTTTTGAATCTTTTTAAAATGTTGTAAAATATTTGAAATCTTTAAAATCCTGGAAATATTTGTGAAATTTTTGTAAAATTTTTAAACCTTTGTGAAAGTTTTCTTTAATCATTGTTTGTGAACTCTTTTGTGCTTGTTTAAAATTATTGAAATCTTTCGAAATCTTCTAAAGTTTGTTGAAGCATTTCTAAATGGTGAACATCTTTGAATTCTTTGTGACATCTTCAAAATCTTTTGAAATCTTTGTAAAATATTGAAATATCTGTCAAATCTATAGGAATCTTTTTACATTTTTGTAAAATATTTTAAATCCTTGAAATTTTGGAAACCTTTGTAACATTTTTGTGAAATATTTGAAACCTTTGTGTGATTTTTCTTGAATCCTTGTTTGTAAAATCCTGTGTGATTATTTAACATAATTAAAATTTTATCAAATCTTCTGAAATTTGTTGAAACATTCAGAAATAGTCTATCATCTTTGAAATCTTTGAAATCTTTTGAAATCTTTGTGAATTCGTTGAAATCTCTTTAGGGACTTAGAACTCTTGTAAAATCTTTTGGAATGTTTTAAAATTGTTGTAAAATCTTTGTGAAATTTTTATAAAATTTTTAAATCTTTGTTAATGTTTTCTTTAATTGTTGTTTGTGAACTCTTTTGTGCTTTGTAAAGTATTGACATTTATGTCAAATCTTTTGCAATCTTTTTACATTTTCGTAAAACATTTTAAATCCTTGAAATTTTGGAAACCTTTGTAAAATTTTGGTGAAATATTAGAAATCTCCGCAAAAGTTTTTTTAAATCTTTGTTTGTGAAATCTCGCGTGGCTTCTTAAAATAATTAAAATCTTTTTAAATCTTCTCAAATTTGTTTAAAAATTTTGAAATAGTTTAACATCTTTGAAATCTGTTAAACAATCTGTTTGAAATCTTGAAATTTCTGTGAACTCTTTTTAAATCTTTTTTAATTTAAATATTTGAAATCTTTAAAATTTTGGAAATATTTGTGAAATATTTAAAATCTTTGTGAATTTTTTCTTTAATCTTTTTTTGTGAAATCTTTTGTTGTTGTTTAAAATAATGGAAATATTTTGAATACTTCGCTAATTTTTTCAAACATTTTGAAATAGTCGTTTTGTAAAATATTTAGAATATTTTTACATTTTTGTAAAATGTTTGAAATCCTTTAAATTTTGAAAATCTTTTTTAAATTTCTGTGAAATCTGGTGAGCTTGTTTAAAATCAATGAAATCTTTTGAAATCTTCTCAAATTTGTTGAAACATTTTGAAATAGTCCATTATCTCTGAAATCTTTGTGACATCATTGAAAACTTTTGAAATCTTTGTGAATTCGTTGAAATCTCATGAAGTACTTAGAAAACCTTCACAAAGATTTCATTCATTTAAAGGATTTCCAGGATTTTCACTTTTTTACAAAAATTTCAAAAGATTCCAAAAGTTTAAAGTACTTTAAGAGATTTCAACCATTTTGCAAAGTTTTTAAAAGATTTTAAATATTTCAAGAATTTCAGGAAGGACCTATATTCGCACAATATTAAAAATTTTTTTATTTATTGTTTTGCTTTTTGTTTAAAAATTCTTGGCCAATAAAACAAAAACTAAAAAAATAATAATCACGTGTCTTGAGCCAAAAATACACAACCTGAATGAATAAATAAAATCCTAAATTAATATAGTTGTATCTAAATAAAAATTGGCGAGAAAATAAAATTTAAAAGTAAATTAAAAAAAGAATGAATTCCCATTTCCGTAATTGTGACTCAAAAGTTACAGAGGAGTTTTTGTCCTGAAACTTTCATCGACAAGGATTCCATTCATCGAGCCGGCATACAGGTCGTACAACACCTTTCTTATCATTGATAAACGCCAAGTTGGAGATTACCTGGTCGATGATGACTGTCGAGAGACGAAAATATTATCTGACAAAAATTCTCGACTCCAACCGGTATAATAATCAAATAATCGACCAAATAAATTTCTCCGGTTCAGAACTGAAATTGGGTATTGAAATTAAATGGATGTATTGGCCTTTTAAACTGAACGTTTCAACAAGGAGAAAGTGATGAAAAAAATTTTCTTTATAGAGTTAATGCTCGATGTCCATCTGTATTACAATTCAGGAATCGGAATTAATTGCATTTTACCATTTGCAATCAGAATTTCATCAATATTATTATTTTTTATTATTATTCTTATTATACGGGTCGTTATTTCTTTGGAATCATTTGAAATCTTTGTGGATTCGTTGAAATCTTCACGAAATTTGTATGTAATCTTTGAAATCTTTGTGAAAGCTTTCTTCAATCTTTATTTGTGAAGTCTTTCTTTATTTTGAATAAAATCATTGAAATGTTTGTGAAAACTTTAAAATCTTTTGAAATCTTTTTAAAATATTAAAATTTCTTCAAAATCTTTTGAAATTTTTGGTAAAATATTTGAAATTCTTGGAATTTTTTTAATCTTTCTAAATTTTTTGTGAAATATTTGAAGTCCTTGTGAAAGCTTTCTTCTATCTTTGTTTGTGAAAACTCTTTGTTTGAAATCATTCTCATATTTTTTCAAACATTTTCCATTAGTTTAGAATCTTTCAAATCTTTGTGAAATCTTCGAATCTTTGGGAAATCTTTGCATTCTTTTAAAATTTTTATGAAATCCTTTTAAAAGTTTTCTTTAATTTTTTGGTGAAATCTTTTGTGTTTGTTTGAAACGATTTGAAATCTTTGGAAATCTTTGTGAATTTTTTGACATCTCTTGAAACTCTTAGAACTCTTTTGTGCTTGTTCAGTCATTGAAATCTTTTGAAATCTTCTAAAGTTTGTTGAAACATTTCTTAATAGTGAACATCTTTGAATTCTTTGTGACATCTTCAAAATCTTTTGAAATCTTTTTAAAATATTGAAATTTCTGTCAAATCGTTTGGAATTTTTTTACCATTTCTTTTTAATATTTGAAATTCTGGAAATCTTTGAAATCTTTGTGAAATTTTTCTTTAATCCTTGTTTGTGAAATCATTTGTCCTTATTTAAAGTCATTGCAATCTTGTGAAATCTTCTCAAATTTGTTGAAACGTTTTTAAATAGTCTAACATCTCTGAAATCTTTGAAATTTTTTTAAATCTGTGTAAAATCTTTTGGAATCTTTTTAAGCGATTTTAAAATATTTCAAATTCTTGGAATTATTAAAACCATTAAATACTTTGAAATGTTTGTCAAAATTTAATGCCATTTTTACCATTTTTGGGAAAGTTTTCTTTAATCTTTGTTTGTGAAATCTTTTGTTATTTTTATTAAAATCATAGAAATCTTTTGAAATCTTCTCGAATTTGTTGAAACATTTTAAAATAGTCTGAAATCTTTGAAATCTTTGTGACATCTTTTAAATCTTTTGAAATCTTTTTAAAATATTGAAATTTCTGTAAAATCTTTTGAATTGTTTTTCATTTTTGCAAAATATTTGCAGTTTTTGAAATCTTTGTCAATTTTATGTGAAAAATCTGAAAACTTTGTGAAAGTTTTCTTCAATCTTTTTTACTAAATCTTTTTAAAATGTTTGTGAAATCCTTGAATCTTTGGGAAATCTTTGCATTCTTTTAAAATTTTTATGAAATCCTTTTAAAAGTTTTCTTTAATTTTTTTTGTGAAATCTTTTGTGTTTGTTTGAAACGATTTGAAATCTTTTGAAATCTTCTCAAATTTGCTGAAAATTTCGAAATAGTTTAAGATCTTTGAAATCTTTGTTAAATATTTTAGTTCTTTTGAAATCTGTGTGTATTCAATAAAATATTTTGTAGGACTGAAAATCTTTGTGAAATCTTGAAATATCTGTAAAATCTTTTGAATCTTTTTAGATTTTTGTGAGTATTTGAAATCCTGGAAATCTTTGAAATCTTTGGAAATCTTTGTGGCTTCGTTGAAATCTCTTGAAGCTCTTAGAACTCTTTTGTGCTTGTTCAGTCATTGAAATCTTTTAAAATCTTCTAAAGTTTTTTGAAACATTTCTTAATAGTGATCATCTTCGAATTCTTTGTGACATCTTAAAAATCTTTTGAAATTTTTGTAAAATATTGGAATTTCTGTCAAATCTTTTGGAATTAAAAAAAAAAATGTTTAATATTTGAAATTCTGGAAATCTTTGAAATCTTTGGAATCTTTGTGAAATTTTTCTTTAATCCTTGTTTGTGAAATCATTTGTCCTTGTCTAAAGTCATTGCAATCTTTTGAAATCTTCTCAAATTTGTTGAAGTTTTTTTAAATTGTCTAACGTCTTTGAAATCTTTGAAATTTTTTGAAATCTGTGTAAAATCTTTTGGAATCTTTTAAGTTATTTTAAAATATTTTAAATTTTTGCAGTTTTTGGGAAGTTTTTCTTTAATCTTTGTTTGTGAAATCTTCTGTTATTTTTATTAAAATCATTGAAATCTTTTGAAATCTTTTCAAATTTCTTGAAACATTTTAAAATAGTCTGAAATCTTTGAAATTTTTGTGACATCTTTCAAATCTTTTGAAATCTTTTTAAAATATTGAAATTTCTGTAAAATCTTTCGAATTTTTTTTCATTTTTGCAAAATATTTGTATTTTTTGAAATCTTTGTCAATTTTATGTGAAATATTTGAAATCATTGTTAAAGTTTTCTTCAATCTTTTTTTACTAAATCTTTTTAAAAGTTTTGTGAAATCTTTGAGTCTTTGGAAAATTTTTGAAATCTTTTGAAATTTTTGTGAAATCTTTGTAAAAGTATTCTTCAATTTGTTTTGTGACATCTTTTGTGTTTGTTTGAAATTATTTGAAACCTTTTGAAATCTTCTCAAATTAGCTGAAAAATTTCGAAATAGTTTAAGATCTTTGAGATCTTTGTTAAATATTTTAGTTCTTTTGAAATCTGTGTGTATTCAATAAAATATTTTGAAGGACTGAAAATCTT
>JAWWLR010000128.1:23721322-23728822 GCA_035041075.1 Acraspis erinacei | reverse complement strand
ATAGTTACATTGTCTACGAAAGAGATAAATTTTCAAATCAAGTGATACATATATCTTCATTAAAAAAATTAATTGTTAATATTTTAGTTTAATTTTCAACCGAAAGTAGCTTATCTAAAAAAAAAAAATAATTTGCAACAAAAAAAAATTAATTTTTTTGCATAGAAGATGAATTTTCCTCAACAAAAGTTCATTGTCAACAAAATAGTTGCATTTTCTATCAAAGTAATATAATTTTCAACCGAAAAATAACTTTTTAAACAGTTTTTTCAAATTTCGACCAAATAATTGAAGTTTTTATAAAAAATACGAACTTTTATATAAGAAGAATTTTCTACTGAAGAAACGAGCTTTCAACAAAACACATAAATTTTCAATAAAAATTTGGAATTTTTCACCAGATAGTAGAATTATCTACTAAAAAATATAAATTATTAATAAAATTTGAAATAGTTCAATTTTAAATTTAAAAAATAATTTCATTTTCTACGAAAGAGATCAATTTTTAACTCAAGTGATGCATCTCCATTAAAAAATTAAGTTTTAACAAATTAGTTCAACTTTTAACAAAGCACCTTAATTTTGAGAGGCAAAAAATTAATTTTCAGGCATCAATTAAGTTTCTCCCATAAAAGATGAATTTTCTTCAAGAAAAGTTTATTTCTACCAAAGTAGTAAACTTTATAAACAAAAAAATTAATTTTTCACCAGATGTTTTATTTTTTAAATAAATAATTTATTTTTTAATCCAAAATATGAATTTTTATATAAAATTAATAATTTTCTATCGAAAAAAAAGAGCCTTCAACAAGATGCATCAATTTTCTTCCTGAAAGTTGAATTTCCCACCAAATCGTTGAATTTTTAACTAAAAAGATAAATTATTAGCAAAAAGTGAAATAGTTACATTTTCAATATTTTTAAGTCAAATGATGTATCGAAATTTAAAAAAATTAATTTTTAATAAAGTAGTGGAACTTTTAACCAAGCAGCTTAATTTTTAACAAAGAAGAAATTAATTTTTTTCGTAAAAGATTAATTTTTTTCGAAAAAGTTTATTATTTCGATCAAAAAACTTAATATTTAACAAAGTAGTTCAATTTCCAACCAAGTAACTTAAGTTTCGACCCAAAAAATTCATTTTCAAGAAGAAATATTAACTTTTTCCCTAAAAAATTAATTTCCTTAAAAAAAAGTATTTTCTCCCAAGTTAGTAGATTTTTTTAACTAAAAAATTACTTTTTAACCAGATTGATGAATTTTTAACCAAATAATTAAATTTCTAATAAAAAATGCGAATTTACGAATGAGAAGATTATTTTTTACCGAAAAAGACGAACTTTAAAGAAAATGCTTTAATTTTCAACCCAAAGTTGAAATTTTAATTAAGAATAATTATTTTTACGAAAAAGACGAATTTTTAACAAAATACATGAATTTTCCACCAAATAGTTACATTTTCAACTAAAATGATAAATTTCCAACCCAAAATGCAATAGAATCCTTTTTTTGGATTCATCATGTAATTTTTAAAATTCATCTATTTGGCAGAAATTTGAACTGATTTGTTAAAAATTAATTTTTTTGTTGTTGGAGGTTCATCTTTTTTATTGGAAATTTAACTGGTTCAAAATTAATTAATAAAACTTAAGATTTAACTCATGTATTTTTGGTACATCGTAAAAAAATCGGTAATTCCAAAACTAAAATTTTTGTGTGTGTAATATATCGTCTTTAAGGGGAAATGAGAGGAGATGTAGTAGGAGAATGGTGGAGACTTAGGAAAAGTAAGAGAGTAGGGGAAGTTAAAAATAAATAAAAGGAGAAAAAGTGGGGTAAAGTAGGGGAAGGTGAATGTGATGAAAAGTGATGAGAAGTGTTGAATGAGGGGTAGGGATGGAGAGATAGGGGAGTATTCAGAGATTAAAGTAGTTCAAAGAGTGTTTGGAAGAGGGGAAAAGAGGAGGGGATAGGAGGAGTCGCGAGGGAGTAGAAGTAAAGTAAAGGATAAAAATTAGGGAGTTTAGGGAAGGCTTAGGAAGTATGGTATGATGGAATAGTAGAGAAAATGACAGATGTTGTAGAGTACTTGTGGATAAGTTTGGAAAGGAGAAAGTAAATCGGGTGGAGAAATAAGAGGAGGAGGGTAAACAGTAGGTAGGAGGAGTAAAAGGAAGGGAATATAGCCAGCAGATAAGGGGTGTTAAAGTGGGAAAGTAGGCGAAGAGAGAGGTGAGAAGAAGTGATGAGAAGTGTGGGGTGAGGGGAAGGGATCGAGAAATGAAGGAACGATGTCGAAAGTAGGTTAATGGGTTGTTTTTATAGGGAAAGTAGATCAATCGGTGGTAGGAAAGATGTAAGGAGGAGTTATTATGGGCAATGAAGTGACAGTAGAAGTATAGAAAGAGATGAAAAGTAGGGAGTGGATGAAAGAATTGAAAAGTATGGTGTGATGGAGAAGTAAAGGAAGTGATAGGAGGGTTTCAGAGTATTGGTGGATAAGTGTGAGAAGGAGAAAGAAGTAAGTTGGCGGATAAATAAGAAAAGTGAGATGAAGAGTAGGTTTGGGGGTGTTAAAGAAGGAGTGTATGATATTGTGGTGGCAAAGAGGGTAGGATGAGAGTAATGGGGAATTGGGACCAAACGGAGCTATAGGAAGAAATGGAAATTATGGAGTGCAGGGGAGCATTGGGAAATATGGTGTGATGAAGAAGTAGAGGAAAATATAGAAGAGGTTGTAGAGTGTTGATGGATAAGCGTGGAAAGGAGACAAAAGTAAGCTGGAAGGAGAAATAAGATAAGAGAGGTGAATGTAGATAGGAGGAGTGAAAGGAGAGGGTATAAGGTGAAAAGTAGAAGTGAAAGGATAACAAGGAGGTGATAGGAAGAATAGGGAGGGAGTGAAAAGTTGAAAGTGATGGAAAGTAGGAATTGCAAGGAAATATTTGGCAGTATGGTGTGATGGACAAGTAGACAAAGTGATAGGAAGGGTTGTAGTAATGGTGGATAAATTTGGAAAGGAGAAGAAAGTAAGTAAGGAGGACAAATATGAGGAAAGGGATGAAGACCAGGTAGGGGGAGTTAAAGAAAGGTTTAAACGATGGAAAGTAGAACAGAAAGGGTCTAGGAGGAAGACGGAGGTGATAGGGAGAGTAGGGAGGGATTGGAAGTATAGGAAGGGATGTAAATTAGGGAGTGCAGGAAAGGATAGAGATGTTGGGTGTGAGGGAAGAGTAGAGGACGTGATGGGAGGGGTTGTAGGGTATCAGTTTGAGGGTGCGGATAGGAGAAGGAAGAAAGTGAGGAGGGGAAGGATGAGGAGAAGGGTGGGAATAAGGTAGAGGGAGTTGGTGGAGGGGGTTAGAGGGTTATAGGAGGGGATGAGGGGGTGGATATTAGGGAGGGAGGAGATTGAAAAAACGTAATTAACGTCAGAATAAGCCAAGACCACCCAATAGTACAACTAATGACAAACTTCTCAAGTATCTGTTCGCGTAACTTAAGAATTAAATTGTCAGGTGCCCAATTTTTTCGATTCACTATCTTTTGGCGAATACGTGTCGTTCGAACCTCGAACACGTTTCTGCCATAATCAGGGATAAATCTGTGACTTGGGTGTGTCGGTTCTCGTCTCTTTGGTTTCGAAGAAAATAAGCGTTGATAAACTTGACAAGGTCGAACTCTCAGGAACGTTGGGTCGTTGCTACGTGATTGGCATGACAAAACGAAATTCGAAATCAAGTGCCGAGTCGAGAAAAGCTGTCCTCACGTCTCGAACCAGACTCCCGTTAAAAAGCCATAGCACACCATAGAATTTATCTCCCATCAGCAGGAGGCTTCTGGAAAATGTGTAATCTCAGATGTCTGGCTCGTTTCGTGAGCGGAAATGAGATCGAAGTGGCCCCTCAAGATGCAAATGTGCTTTTTAGCACTTTCCCGTTTCCGGGGAATTTATAGCGCCTTCTACTTTATTTATTTATTCGATCCCTTTTTTCCAAAACGACATTTAAATTAGATAATAAATTTTATTTCCTTTGTTCGTGGTGGAAATAAATTACAAAGATTAATCATTAAATCAACATTTGGCATCGTCTATAAACTACGTTACCAATTTTAGGCTCCCCCACCCCAACGAAGAAGAGTACCGTAGCCCGAAAATCTGTCCAAACATTGGAAAGAGGGTAATTTTTTGAGAAAATAGTATACTAATTATGGAATATATTTTTTTAAATAACCACATTAATTTTATACCAAATTGTTGAAATTTCAACTTAAAGGATAAACTATTATATAATAAAAAGGATTCATTTTAATAAACAAATTCACCTGTCAACCAAGTGGATTGAATTTTAACTAAGAAATATTTATTTATTTTTAGCAAGAAAATAATTTACATTATTAGTTTTAAAAAATAATTTTGACCAAAACAATGAATTTTAAACAAAATAGCCACATGGTCAACTAAAGAGATGAATTTGCAATTAAAATTATGAATCTAAAAAAATTAATTTTCAGCAAAAGAATTTGACCCAAAACTTGATCCGTAAGATTAATTTTCTAAAAATTGAATAGTTCAATTTTTAATCAAGGAATTTAATCTTTAAAAAATTTGAATTTTTTGTTTTATTTCAATGTTTGTAGTCTAAAATGAAAATATTTTTTTGTTAAAATATCAACTAATATATTTATTTCTTAGAATTCACCTTTATTAATTAAAAATTTAACTATTTGATTGAAAATGTCTCTTTCTTTAGTTTAATTAAAGGATTTTTGATTTAAAATTAAAAACTTTTTTGGTTAGAGTATCAGCTATTATTTTTTTGGTGGAAATTGATTTTCAACTGTCCTTTTTAGTTTTATTAAAATTTTTTGGATTTGAAATCAAAATAATTTGTTGGTCAAATTCTAGATATTCCATTTTTTTGGTGAAATTTGACTTTTTTGGTTGAAAATATCTCTTTTTTTATTTTATTTGTGTGGTTTTGATTTAAAATTAAAATATTTTTTGGTTAAAATATCAACTATCCCATTTTTGATTGAAAATTAATTTTTTCTTTAGCTGAAAATCAACAATTTGGTTTAAAATGTGGCTTTTGTGTTGAATTCTACTGTTTATTATTTTGAATTAAAATCGTTTTTGGATTAAATATAAACTATCTCTTAAATTTCACTTTCAGAATTCATCTTTTTTACTCCACTGAAAAATCCAACTTTTTTGTTGAATACAATTGTAGAAAGATGAACTGGATTCCTACAAATTAATTTTTTATTCATTTAAATTTTTGGTTGAAAATACATTTTCCTGTTTGAAAATTTTTGTTTGTTTGTTATAAAACCAAACTGAAAACTTATTTCTATCATTTTTAATATTTATTTTAATGCTGACATTTCGCCTCTTTTCTTCAAAAATTTATTTTTTCAATTGAAAATTCATCTCTTTTACAAAGTTTTTGTAAAAGAAAAGACCAAAATCATTTGCCTGTTTTATAAACAAATAACTTTTTGTATTTGAAATTTATCTCTGTTGTAGAAAATCTTTAAAACTTCGAAATTTAAAGCATTTTGTTTTGAAAGCAATATGTTCTTTATATTAATCTTATTTATTAAAATTTTTTCGCTAACTGTTGCTAAAAATCTCCCTATTCTAATAATAATAATAATAATAATAATAATAATTCAATAGTAAAAAGAAATCATTTTGAAAAAGTCTTTTTGACTTAAAAAACTTAACGATTTTGTTGAAAATGAACCTATTGGTTAAAAAATTTTTAAATTCAGGCCGAGAATTGACCCTTTTGTAGACAATTTGTCGTTTTGGATGAAAAATTCATATTTCCATAAGAAATGTAATTTTTCTTAGTCGAAAATTCATCTGTTTTTTGGTGCTTTTTTTGGCTATTTTAAAATTGCACTGTTTTGTAGAAAAAAAAGTCTTTTTCACTGTTTTTTTTTATTTGTCCTTTGGGATGGAAAATTTTTCTCTTATAGTAGAAAAGTAATTTTTAAAATTTTCTTTATTGTTAAAGATTTAACTATTTTATTAAAAATTAATCTTTTTAGATCTAAAATTCAAGTGTTTTGAAAAAAGTCTTTTCGACTTTAAAAATATATAATTCGGTTCAATATAAAAAAATTTTGTTACAAATTAAACTATTTTATTGAAAATCAATTTTTTAGATTAAAAATTCAACTGTCTTGTAGAAAAAAGGATTTTTGGCTTAAAAATTAAACTATTTACTTGAAAATTAACTATTTTGTCGAAAATTTATATTTTTAGATCGAACATTCAACTGATTTGTTGAAAGTTTTTTCCTTTTGTTTATAAAATTGATCTTTAATAGAGCAAGTCATATTTTTGGTGTGAAAATTCATCTCTTTTTTTGAAAATTCAACTATTTTGTGGAAAAATATTTTTTTCAGATTAAAAATTCAACTATTTTGTAAAAAAAGGCTGTTTGACTTGAAAAATAAACTGCTTGGTTGAAAATAAATTTGTTTGTTGAAAAATTTTATTTTCGGGTAGAGAATTCAATTTTTTTAAATTTCCTGCTTTATGAAAAAAATAACTTTTTGTATTGAAAATTCGTCTCTTTGGTAGAAGATCTCGAAATCTTAAAAATTTTAACTGTTTTATTTTTAACAAAATATGATACTTGTATTAATTTTATTTTATAAATTTAATTCTCCAACGTTTGTTTAAAATTGGCCTATTCTGAAAATAATAAAAAATTTCAATGGTAAAAAAATCTTTTTAAAAAGTCTTTTTGACTTAAAAAATTAAACGATTTTTTTAAAAATGAACCTAATTGTTAAAAAGTTCAAATTTCCGCTCGAGAACTGCATTCTTTTGTAGATAATAGGTCGTCTTGGATGAATAATTCATCTTTCTGAGCAGAAAAGTAATTTTTTTGTTGAAAATTCATCTGTCTTTTTGGGGAAGATTCAGCTATTTTATAGCTATTTTAAAATTGCAATGTTTTGTAGAAAAAAGTATTTTTCACTCCTTTTTTTTTAATTTGTTCTTTTTGATGGAAAATTCTTCTCTTATAGTAGAAAAGTCATTTTTTTAAATTAATCTTTATTCTTAAAAATGTAAATATTTTTTTCAAAATTAATCTTTTCAGATATAAAATTCAAGGGTTTTGAAAAAGTCTTTTTGACTTAAAAAATGAAGAATTCGTTTGAAAATAAAACAATTTTTGGTCAAGATTAAACTATTTTATTGAAAATCAATTTTTTAGATTAAAAATTCAACTGTCTTGTAGAAAAAGGATTTTTTATTTAAAAATTAAGATATTTATTTGAAAATTAACTATGTTGTCGAAAATCTATATTTTTAAATCTAAAATTCAACTGTTCTTTTGAAACTTTTTTCCTTTTGTTTAGAAAATTGATCTTTAATAGAGCAAGTTATATTTTTGGTGTGAAAATTCATCGTTTTTGTTGAAGATTCAACTATTTTGTGCAAAGTAATTTTTTTAGATCGAAAATTCAACTTTT
>JAWWLR010000128.1:23678754-23689854 GCA_035041075.1 Acraspis erinacei | reverse complement strand
TTATCGGTAGGGAATATTTTATGTAGAAAAAGTTTTGTATAGGAAAAATATAACAGTATTAGATTATGTGTAGGAAAATTATAACAGTATTAGATTATGTGTTGGAAATATTTTGTGTAGGAAAAATATAACAGTATTAAATTATCGGTAGGGAATATTTTATGTAGAAAAAGTTTTGTATAGGAAAAATATAACAGTATTAGATTATGTGTAGGAAATATTTTGTGTAGGAAAAATATAACAGTATTAAATTCTGGGAAGGAAATATTTTTTACAGGAGAAAAATAAATGTATTCAAGAATACTAAATTCTGTGTAGGAAAAATTTTGTGTTGAATAAATTTTGGGTAAGAAAGACATAACAGTATTAAATTATTTGTAGGAAATATTTTGTGTAGAAAAAGTTTTGTTTATGAAAAATATAACATTATTAGATTATGTATAGGAAATATTTCGTGTATAACTAGTTTTGTGTAGGAAAAATATAACAGTATTAAATTATGTGTAGTAAATATTTTGAGTAGGAAAAAAATATATGTATTTAAGAATATTAAATTCTGCGTAGGAAAAATTTTGTCTTGAAAAGGTTTTGTGTAGAAAATATATAGCAGTATTAAATCATGTGCAGGGAATATTTTGTATAGAAATACTTTTATTTAGGGAAAATATAACTGTATTAAATTCTGTGTAGGAAGTATTTTGTGTAGGGAAAAAATACATTTATTTTAAAATATTAAATTCTGTGTAGGAAAACTTTTGTGTAGAAAAAGTTTCGTATAGGAAAAATATAACAATATTAGATTATGTGTAGGAAATATTTTTTGTAGGAAAAATATAACAGTATTAATTTCTGGGTAGGGAATATTTTGTTTAGGAGAAAAATAAATGTATTTAAGAATACTAAATTCTGTGTAGAAAAAATGTTGTGTTGAATAAATTTTGCGTGAGAAAGATATAACAGTATTAAATTATTTTTAGGGAATATTTTGTGTAGAAAAAGTTTTGTTCATGAAAAATATAACAGTATTAGATTATGTATAGGAAATATTTTGTGTAGAAATAGTTTTGTGCAGGAAAAATATAAAAGTATTAGATTATGTGTAGGAAATATTTTTTGTAGAAAAAGTTTTGTGTAGGAAAATTATAACAGTATTAAATTCTGGCTAGCTAATATTTTGAGTAGGAAAAAAATATGTATTTAAGAATATTAAATTCTGCGTAGGAAAAATGTTGTCTTAAAAAAGTTTTATGTAGAAAATATAACTGTATTCTGTGTATGAAGTATTTTGTGTAGGGAAAAAATAAATTTATTTTAAAATATTAAATTCTGTGTAGGCAAAATTTTTTGTAGAAAAAGTGTTGTCTAGGAAAAATGTAACAGTATTAAATTATGTGTAGCAAATATTTTGCGTAGAAAAAGTATTGTGTAGAAAAAACAAAGCTTTATTAAATTTTGTGTAGAAAATATTTTGTGCAGGAAAAAAATGGATTTAAAAATATTAAATTCTGAATAGGAAAAATTTTGTGTAGAAACAGTTTTGTCTAGAAAAAATAGAACAGTATTAAATTATGTGTAGGAAATATTTTGAGTAGAAAAAGTCTTGTGTAGGAAAAATGTTATCAGTACACTTGTGTATAATATAATTTGTTTAAGAATAAAATTGTGTAGGAACGAGTGTAACCCATTTTTTGTTACTATTATTTTTTTTGTATCAATGAAAAATTAAAAAATTTATTTTGCCGGACTAGAGACAGTAGACAGTATCCGGTCGGTCAATTTTTGTCAAAAAAAGGGGCTTTTTTCCTACTGTGCGACACTTTGGACAATATAATAGCAGTACCTGCTTTGGGGTCGAAGATTTGTCGCGCAGCCAGAAATCATTGGTACTTAACTGAAGGCAATGCCTTGGAAATTTGTAAATCCCGTTGCTAAATTCTCAACACCCACAACAATGAGATTTTCCTAAGGGACATGAAAAGTCTGAATCTCCAGGAAAAAGTGAATAGAGCGGGTTGAAAAATGAAAATAATGGTAAATAGTGGATGTTTACGAATTTTACCAAAAATACAAGTCATCGACTAGAAAGGAGCCGTCTTCCAAAATTCAAAATTCCCTTTGAAAAAAAATATATCATTACATTTTTCATCCTTGCCAAATTTACAAATTCATTCAAGGACCATTGAAAATTGTTGCTCTTGAAATTTTTCATGCGAGTGAATCCAATCGATTACAAATTTCAAGTTTCAATATTGTTCACGATTGAAGAATTTACCAATGACAATTTTTGAAGTAGGGGAAACATTCCTACAAAATGGATAATGCAACCCATTGTAGAGAATTTTCAAATAAAGAAAGTAAATAAAAAATTAAATAAAGAAATTAAATAAAAAATTAATTTGGTTTTATTATTAGTGGAGGATTAAAATTTATTATTTTTCGTTTATTTCTGTTTTTAATTTATTATTATCCGCTGTAGGAAGGTTTCTCCTATTTTTCAAATTGAAGTAAAAATTGGAAACTTTTAAAACAGTTTTATTAATAATATCTATATTTAAAAAAAATGATGTTTGAATTTGTTATATTTTCCAATTAGATAATATTATTTAAAAAATTTTTCAATAAAATTTCACAGTTTTAGTAGAAGTAGATTTCTCAATTTTTAATTCCTAAACTTTTAATAAAAATAAAAGTTTGAAATTACTATTTTGTTTTAATATGAAGTTTGACTTTCAAAGATATCCCAACACTATAAAATTCCCGAATTGGAATCTTCCCGAATAATAAAATTGTCGAATTATAAAATATTCGAACTAGAATAATTACCGAATTTAAACAATTAAAAACAAATTTATTAATAAATATTATTTATTTATTAAAAATACAATAATAAAATATTTTTATCAGAAAAAATTGTTTTAAAGTTTAATCTTCTTCAAATTATTGCTTGAATTTAAAAAATATATATTTCTGGAAGAAAAATTTTGTTCGAAAATGTGCATAGTATTTTTTTTAAATTACAAAACACGTTATCGAAATTTGAAGTTTTTAATTTTTAAAATAAAATAAAATAACTTTCGACATAAATGAGCGCTAAAAATTTTCTTTGATAAAAATATTTGACTATTCTGTTTTTAATAGATATATAATATTAATTATAAAACAACTTGTTTCATTGCTTAAATTCGGGAAATTTTAAATCGAATATTTAAAAAAAAATTCTGTTGGGAACTTTCAAATTCTGTAATATTATAAACTGTCAGCAATTTTATTATTTGGGCATTTTCCAATTTGGTAATAATATAAACTATTAGAGAATTTTACAAATCAAGATTGATTTATTTTGTAAATTTTATAATTTTTGAATTTTATTATTTGGAAATTTTACAATTAAAAAATTTTTATGTTCAATTTAAAAAATCCCGAATAATCAAATTCCCACCAAAAAGTTCCTGAATTATGAAATTTCCGAATTTAGACAATTAAACAAAAATTCTTCATAAATATGATTTATTCATTAAAAATACAATAAAAAAATATTTTTATCATATTTTTTTTTAAGTTTAATCTTCTTCAAATAATTACTTGAATTTAAAATAGCAAAAATAAACAATTATATTTCTGGAGGAAATATTTGTCCAAAAATGTGCATAGTATTTTTTTTTAAATTACAAAACACGTTTTCGAAAATCGAAGTTTTTAATTTTATAAATAAAATAAAAAGAAATTTCGACATAAATAAACGCTAAAAATTTTCTTCGCTAAAATTATTTGACTATTCTGTTTTTAATATATATATAAAATATTAATTATAAAACAACTTTTGTAATTGTTTAAATTCTTGAAATTTTAGAACGAATATTGAAAACAAATTTTCTTTTAGAGAATTTTATTATTTCGGAATTTTCCGATTCAGGATCTATATATTTTGTAAATTTTATCATTTTTGAATTTTATTATTTCGGAATTTTCCAATTAAAACAATTTTTATTCTCAATTATGGAATTTTCGAATTTAAAAAATTAAAAGAGTTATTCTTAAGTGAATATTATTCATTTATAAAAAATAAAATTATCATATATTTTGAAAGCAAAAATTCTTTCAATAATAAATTTTGTTTTTAATTGTTCAAAAAAATATATTTCAGACTGAAAATGTTTGTTTGGAAATGTGAATAGTATTTAATAAAATTGCAAAAAATTTTCTCAAGAATCAAATATTTATTAATAAAAAAAGTTAAATAGGAACTTCGAGATAAATCAGGAACTTTTTTATTTTTTAAATATTCTCTTTCGAGAGTCTTAAATTGATGGAAATTTTATTTTCCTGCATTTTTCAGTTACCTCGTAAATAATATGGATTAAAAAACAATTTATTCAAGTTTTATTTCTAATGAATACTATTTATTTATTCAAAATAAAATAATAACATGTTTTTATTAAAGGAAATTTTTTTAATGTTATAATTTTTCTACAAAATATTTTTTTCAACTTGAAATAACAATAATTAAAAAAGATATACATTTCTGGATGGCAAATTTTTTTAAACGGAGAATTGATTTTTTTCTCATCGCCCAAATTCCAAAACGTGCATCTTAAACGAAAAAAATTCTCCCTGTATATTTTCTCTGGACCGAATAAAATTTTCCAAAAAAACTTTTCAGGATTTATTTCAGCACTGATTTATTTTTAAATAAAAAAAAATCAATTTAAAATTCTATTTTTCAGAACGTTTTTCGTAATTTAAAAAAATACTATTATCATTTTCTAGCAAGATTTTTCATACAGAAATACTTTTTTTAACAAAAATTTTTGGTTAATTATATTTAATTAAAATGTGCCACTTTTATTCGATTTAGTTTTGATAAATTTGAATTTATGAAGTAGCTCTAAAAGTTTTAAATAAAAATTTTATTTTAATATAAATCAAAAATTTTAAATCTTGACCTTCCAAACAATTTTTAATTTATTTCAATATAGAATTTTCATCAATTTAGAATTTTATTTAACTGAAATATTCAAATTTAAAATATTTAACACTTTTTAATTATCCAATTTGATTTTTTTTATTAATTATGCAAATAAAACTTTTCATGGTTTATTTCTGCACTGATTTATTTTTAAATTAAAAAAAATTTTAATTAAAAATTCCATTGTTGCGAACGCTTTTCGTAATTAAAAAAATACTATTATTATTTTCAAACAAAATTTTTCATATACAGAAATACATTTTTTGAAATTATTTTAAATTTAACCAATAATTTAAACATTTTTAAACCAAAAGATTTTTTCCTTATAATAGTTTCTTCGTGTATTCTTAATAAATAAATAATATTTACTCAAAAATAATTTGTTCAAATTTGGGAGTTTTCTCATTTGAATATTTTATAATTCGGCAATTTTTTGTCCTGAATTTTCAAATTTGAACATTTTTCAGTTAAAACCTGCCAGTTCTATACAACTTAGATTTTAAAAATTTCAATTTATGAAGTATCTTTAAAAGTTCTAAATAAAAATTTTATTTTATTGTGAAATTAAAATTTTAAATCTTGACCTTTCCAACCGAATTTTGAATTATTACTATATCGCATTTTCTTCAAATAAAATTTTTTTAACTGAAATATTTAAATTTATATTCTTCGATATTTTCCAATTCAATAAGATTAATTTCAATAATTTTTTAATAAAAATCTCCTGGTTTTATGCAGCTTAGATTTAGATTTTTCCAATTTTATTCCATTAAATTTTGTAATTAATTTTTTTTCTGATATGAAACTTTAAATTTAAAATCTGAGTAATAATGCTTGTTATTATTTTAAAATATTTTCCCAAAAAAACATAAATTTTCTCATCCTTACCAAATTCCAAAATTCATTCCAATTTGTTCAAAATTAAAGAATATTTTTTTCGTTGAATAGATAAAAATGATCAAATTTGAAAAATTTCATATTTTCCAATTAAATATTATTATAAATTTCTTATTTTTAAGTTTTAAATTTTTCATAAATCAAAAATCTATAAATGCAAAATTCTAAAGTATTTCTCAAATAGAAATAAGAACTGAAAACTTTTACAATAGATTTTTTAAATATCTTTTTGAAAAAATTCTTTTCTTTTCTAATTATAAAGAAGGAAACTCAAATATTTTACTGACCCAAAGTTAAATCCAGAATTCCTGGATTGGCTTTGAGTCTCATTTCTGTGTCATATTAAATTGGAAAACCCACCTCTACTTTTGACTTGACTGACAGTTTCCTTTTCAACGTCAACGTCAATGGAAAAAATTTTCGACCGTGTTTAAAAACCTGTTTTGATCAAGAAAAAAGCTATATGCTTCAAATTGTGAAAATAAATTTTTAATTCAACCATTTTTTTAACTGTCGAAGATCTTCAAAATAAATTTTTTCTCTTATTTTTTTAATTAAAAAAACTTTCCTAAATAAAATAAGACTTTTAAATCCTACCAAAAATGTTTTAAATATAGAAAACACACTGATGTATATAATTAAACTTAATTACAATTTTTTATTTCATTCTGCACCTATTATTTAAAATAATAAAAAAAGCAGGAACAATTTTTAACAAATATTTTATATTTTTCATTCTCTCTTATGAAATACAATAAAATATTTAAGAAACTTTAAATTTTTTTAAATTTATTGAAGCTCAATACAATTTCTAAAAAAATTTTAACTGTACTGAAATCTTTAAAATCCTCTGGAATCACTTAAAATTATTGAAATCTATTAAAAATAATCTAAGATATTTAAAATTCTTTGAAATCTCTTCAAATTATAGCATCCTGTTGAGAATTCTTTGGAATATTTTTAAATCGCTCAAAATTATTGAAATCCTTGGAAATCTTATAAAATCACTTGGAATCTTATATCTTTTAAAATTCTGTGAAATTCTTTGAAATTACATAAAAATTTTGTTAAATCCCTTAAAGTCATTTAAATCCTAAAATATTTTAAATATAATACCCTATAATATTTCCAATGTTTTGAAATTCCATTAAATTATGGAAATAAATTAAGAATTCCTTGGAATCTTTTAAATTTGCCTAAAATTTTTTTTTTTTAATTTTTAAAATAATTTGAAATCCTTGAAAATTTCTAAGGTTTTTGAAAATTCCTTGGAATCTTTCAAACTACCCTTAATTATTTATAATCCTTTAAATTCTTATTTAATAAAAGTAAATAAATTGAAAATTCCTTGGAATCTTATAAAATTCCCTAAAATATTTTAAAGCCTTTAAAAAATTTTTTAATTCCCTAAAATATTTTAAAAACTTCAAAATAATAGGAAATCCCTTGCCATTTTCGAAGTCCCTTGAAAATTTCTTGGAATCTTTTAAAATATCCTTAAATATTTAAATACCTTTTAAACCTTTTTTAATAACAGGAATTTGATTGAAACTTCTTTGTAATCTTTAAGATTTTTAAATACCGGAATATATCTTTTAAACCTGAAATTTTTTTGAAAGCTCTTGTAAATTCCTTGGAATCTTTTAAAATACCCTAAAATTTATTTCTTTAATCTTTAAAATAATTTTAAATCCCTGGAAATTTTCTAGGGTTTTTGAAAATTCATTAGAATCTTTTAAAATGCCCTTAAATATTTATAATCCTTACAATTCTTATTTAATAAAATTAAATAGATTGCAAATTCCTTGGAATCTTTGAAAATTCCCTAAAATATTTAAAATCCTTTGAAATATTATTTCATAAAAGAAAATTTATTGCAAATTCTTTGGAATCTTTTAAGATATCATAAAATATTTTTAAAACTTCAAAATAATATGAAATCCCTTGACATTTTCGAAGTCCCTTGAAAATTCCTTTGAATCTTATTAAATATCCTAAAAAATATTTTTTTTAAACTTTGAAATAATTTTAAATCCCATGAAATTTTCTAAGGTTTTTTCAAATTCATTGGAATATTTCAAAATAGCCTTAAATATTTATAATCCTTTAAATTCTTATTTAATAAAAGTAAATAGATTGCAAATTCCTTGGAATCTTGTAAAATACCCTAAAATATTTAAAATCCTTTGAAATATTATTTCATAAAAAAAATGTATTGAAAATTCTTTGGAATATTTTAAATTACCCTAAAATACTTTTAAACCTTCAAAATAATATGATATCACTTGAAATTTATTGAAGGCTCCTGAAAATTCTTTGGAATCTTTTTAAATGCCCTAAAAAATCTTTTTTTTAACTTTTAAATAATTTGAAATTTTCTAAGGTTTTTGAAAATTCATTGGAACTTTTCAAAATACCATTAAATATTTATAATTCTTAAAATTCTTATTTAATAGAAGTAAATAGATTGCAAATTCCTTGGAATCTTTTAAAATACCCTAAAATATTTCAAATCCTTTGAAAAATTTTAAAATTCACAAAAATATTTTTAATACTTCAAAATAATATGAAATCTCTTGAAATTTTCTAAGTCCCTTGAAAATTCCTTGGAATCTTTTAAAATATCTTTAAATATTAAAAGTTCTTTTAAACCTTTTTTAATATCAGGAAATTGATTGAAAATTCTTTGGAACCTTTAAGATTTTTAAACACCGGAAAATTAAAAAAAAAACTGAAAATTATTGAAATCCGTTGACATGTTTTAAAGCTCTTGAAAATTCCTTTGAATATTTTAAAATGCCCTAGAATATCTTTTTTTAACTTTGAAATAATTTTAGATTCCTTGAAATTTTCTAAGGTTTTTGAAAAAAACCTAAAATAACCTAAAATTTTTAAAATCCTTTGAAATATTATTTCATAAAATAAAATTTATTGCAAAGTCTTTGGAATCTTTTCAAATACCCTAAAATATTTTAAAAACTTAAAAATAATTGGAAATCCCTTGACATTTCCTAAGTCTCTTGAAAATTACTTGGAATATTTAAAAATATCCTTAAATATTTAAAATCCTTTTAACCTTTTTTAATAACAGCAAATTCATTGAAAATTCTTTGGAATCTTAACATTTTTTAAATACCGGAAAATAATTTTGAAAAACCTGAAAATTTTTTTAAATCCGTTGGCATGTTTTAGAGCTTTTTAAAATTCCTTGGAATCTTTTAAAATACCCTAAAATATATTTTTTAAACTTTGAAATAATTTGAAATCCCTGGAAATTTTCTAAGGTTTTTGAAAATTCATTGGAATTTTTCAAAATACTCTTAAATATTCATAATCCTTAAAATTCTTATTTAATAAAAGTAAATAAATTTCAAATTCTTCGGATTTTTTAAAAATATCCTTAAAAATTTAAAGTCCCTTTAAACCTTTTTTAATAACAGGAAATTGATTGAAAATTTTTTGGAATCTAAAAATTTTTAAATACCGGAAAATATTTTTAAAAAACCTGAAAATGTTTCAAAATCCGCTGATATGTTTTAAGGCTCTTGAAAATTCCTTGGAATCTTTTAAAATACAGTAAAATATATATTCTTAACTTTAAAATAATTTTAAATCCCTGGAAATTTTCTAGGGTTTTTGAAAATTCATTTGAATCTTTCAAAATACCCTTAAATATTTATAATCCTTAAAATTCTTATTTAATAAACTTAAATAGATTGCAAATTCCTTGGAATCTTGTAAAATACCCTTAAATATTTCAAATAATTTGAAATATTATTTCATAAAAGAAAATTTATTGCAAATTCTTTGGAATCTTTTCAAATACCCTAAAATATTTTAAAAACTTCAAAATAATATGAAATCCCTTGACATTTCCTAAGTCTCTTGAAAACTACTTGGAATATTTTAAAATATCCTTAAATATTTTAATTCCTTTTAAGCCTTCTTTAATAACAGGAAATTGATTGAAAATTCTTTGGAATCTTAAAAATTTTTAAATACCGGAAAATATTTTTGAAAAAGCTGAATATTTTTTTTAATCCGTTGACATATTTTGGAGTTCTTGAAAATTCCTTGGAATCTTTTAAAATACCTCAAAATATATATTTTTTAAAACTTTGAAATAATTTGTAATACCTGGACATTTTTTAAGGTTTTTGAAAATTCCTTGAAATCTTTCAAAAAACCCTTGAATACTTATAATCCTTTAAATTCTTATTTAATAAAATAAATAGATTGCAAATTCCTTGGAATCTTTTAAAATACTATAAAATATTTTTAGAACTTCAAAATAATGGGAAATCCCTTGATACATTCTAATTCTTCCGAAAATTCTTTGGACTCTTTTAAAATACTCTGAAATATTTAATATTCTTTGAAATCTTTTCCAATAAAAGGTAATTGATTACAAATGTTTTTTCATCTTTTGTGATACCATAAAATATTTTAATAACTTGAAAATAATTTGAAATCCTTTGAAATTTTTATAGCTTTTGAAAATTCATTGAAATCTCTTAAAATTTCTTTAAAATTTTTTAAAGTTATTTTTAAATCTCTAAAATACCTTTAAATTATCGAAATTTAATGAAAAATTTCTTGGAATCTTTCAAAATAACCTAAAATATTACAAAAGAATTCAGGTAAATTCAGAAACAGGTACAAACCTAAATCTTGAGATTTAAATTTAATCCAAATTAAGTAATAAAATAATCTAAATTTATATTGAAAGGAAGTTGACTAAAGTGATCATTTCATTTCAAAAAGCGATTAAGTGACTTTTTTTAGAAGTGCCTGAAAATTTATTTGAGAAAAAAGTGACCATTTTTCACCCTAGATTGTAATATTTCAAAAGCTTTGAAATACAATCAAACTCCTTAAATCGGTTGAAAATTCCTTGGAATCTTTTAAAATACCCGGAAATATTTTAAAAGCTTCTAAATAATTTCAATTCCCTTGACATTTCCAAAGGCCATTTAAAATTCCTTGGAATCTTTGAAAATACCCGAAAACATTGGAATATTTTTAAATACTCTCAAATATGTAAAATATTTAAAAATAATATTTAATAAAAGAAAATTGATTGAAAATTCCTTGGAATATTTTAAAATACCCGGAAATATTTTAAAAGCTTCTAAATAATTTCAATTCCCTTGACATTTTCAAAGGCCATTTAAAATTCCTTGGAATCTTTGAAAATACCCGAAAACATTGGAATATTTTTAAATACTCTCAAATAT
>JAWWLR010000128.1:23624915-23638132 GCA_035041075.1 Acraspis erinacei | reverse complement strand
TTAGGAAACTTAGAAATCTCAAAGGACTTACTTAACTCAGTGAACAGAGGAAACTCAGGACACTTGGGTAACTCAGGCAACTCACGAAACTCAGAAAACTTGGAGAACTCAAGAAAATCAAGAAACTCAAGGAACTTAGTTAATTCAGGGAACTTGAGAAAATCAGATAATTTAAATTAGTTAACACATGGAACTCAGGAAAATCAGACAACTCAGGGAACTCAGGCAACTTAGGAAACTTAGAAATCTCAAAGGACTTACTTAACTCAGTGAACAGAGGAAACTCAGGACACTTGGGTAACTCAGGGCACTTAGGCGAATCAGGAAAATCAAGAAACTCAATTCAGTTTCATTAGTTAACGCGCGAAACTTATGAAAATCAGACAACTCAGGGTACTCGGGGATCTCAGGGAACTTACATCATTTAACTCATGGCTCTAAAGAAAAGCAGGGCATTCAGGGAACTCAGGAAAATCAGGGAACTCGGGAAAATCGCGAAACTCAAGGAATTTACGTTTACTCAGGAAACTCAGGAAATGCAGGGAACTCGGGAAAATAAGGAAACTCAGGGAACTTAAGAAAATCAGGTAACTAACTTATCTTAGGAAATTCCGAAAAATTAGGTAAGTCAGGGTACTTAGGGAAATCAAGGAACTTAATTAATTCATGGGACTCTTTAAAATCTGACAATTCAGGGAACTCAGAAAAATCAGGGAATTCAGGAAACTCAGGGAACTCAAGATCTCGGAAAACTCAGGAAAATCAAGAAACTCAAGGAACTTATTTAATTCAGAGAACTTAAGAAAATCAGCAAACTTACATTAGTTAACGCATGGAACTCAGGGAAATCAGGCAATTCGGGACACTCCTGAAACTCAGCAAACTCAGGGAATTAAGGGAAATCAAGGCAGCCAAGGAACTTAGTTAAATTAAAAAAAAACAGGGAACTCAAGAAACTCAGGAAACTCAGTGAACTCAAGGAACTCACGGAACTCAGGATACTCAGATAACTTAATTTAGTTAACGCATGGAACTCAGGAAAATCAGACAACTCAGGGAACTCGGGGAACCAGGGAACTCAGGGATATCAGGGACCTCAGGAAAATCAGGAAAATTAGTAGACTCAGGGACAGCAAACTCTGGAAATCAGGGAATTCAGGAACATCAGACTGCTTAGGGAACTTAGGGAACTTAGGGAACTTAGATAACTCAGGGCACTTAGATAACTCAGGGCACTTAGATAACTCAGGGCACTTAGATAACTCAGGAAAATCAGAAAACTCAGGGAAATCAAGAAACTCAAGGAACTTAGTTAACTCAAGAAAGTCAGGAATCTCCAGAAACTCAGGCAACCTAGGAAACTTACAAATCTCACTTAGGGATCTCAGGGAACTTACTTCATTTAACTCATTGTTCTAAAGAAAAGAAGGCCACTCAGGGAACTCAAGAAACTCGCGAAGCTCAAGGAATTTACGTTTCCTCAAGGAACTCAGGAAATTCAGGGAACTCGGGAAAACCAGGGAACTCAGAGAACTTAAGAAAATCAGGTAACTCACTAATCTTAGGAAATTCCGAAAAATTAGGTAAGCCAGGGCACTTAGGGAAATAAGGAACTTAATTTAATTCATGGAATTCAACAAAATCTTGCAATTCAGGGAACTCAGAAAAATCAGGGAATTGAGGAAACTCAGGCAACTCAAGACCTCGGAAAACTTAGGAAGCTCGGGAAAATCAGGGAACTCAGAGAACGTAGGTATCTCAGGGAAATCAAGAAACTTAAGGAACTTGGTTAACTTATGGAACTCGGGAAAATCAGAAAACTCGAGAAAATCAGGCAACTCGGGGAACTTAGGCAACACAGGAAACTCAGGAAATTCAGGGAGCGCAGGGAAGTAAGGAAAATCAGAGAATTCAGACAAATCAAGAAACTCAAGGAACTTATTTAACTCATGGAACTCAAGAAAAGCTGGGATCTCAAGAAACTTAGGAAACTCAGTGAACTCGGGGAACTCAGGGAACTTAGGTCACTCAATAAACTCAGGTAAACCAGGGAAATCAGGAAACTCATGGAACTTAAGTAACTCTGGGAACTCAGGGAAATCAAGAAACTCGGATAACTTAAATTAGTTAACACATGGAACTCAGGAAAATCAGACAACTCAGGGATCTCAGGAAAATCAGGGAACTCAGGAAAATTAGTGAACTTAGGGCTCACAGCGAACTCTGGGAAATCAGGGAACTTAGAAAAATCAGGATAATCAGAGGACTTAGGGAACTTGGATACATCAGGGCACTTCGGTAACTCAGGAAAATCAAGAAACTCAATGAATTTTCAATAATTAACTCGCGAAACACAGGAAAATCAGACAAATTAGGGAACTCGGGGAAACTCAGGAAATTCAGGGAACTCGGGGAAATAAGGAAACTAAGGGTACTTAAGAAAATCAGGAAGCTCACTATACTCAGGAAATTCCGCAAAATTAGGTAAGTCAGGGAATTCAGGGAAATAAAGAAACTCAAGGAACTTACTTAACTCAGGGTCCTTAAGAAAATCAGCGAACTCACATTAGTTAACTCATGGAAATCAGGAAAATCTGGCAACTCAGGGAACTCATGAAATTCATGAAACTCAGGGAATTCAGGGAACTTAGGAAACTCAGAAAACTGAAAGAACTTATTTAACTCAGGGAACTGAGGAAACTCAGGAGACTTGGGTAACTCAGGGAACTTAGGTAACTCAAGGAACTCAGGGATATCAAGAAACTCAGATAACTTCAATTAGGTAACACATGGAACTCAGGAAAATCAGAAAAATCATAGAACTGAGGAATCTCAGGGACCTCAGGAAAGTTAGGAAAATTATTGAACTCAGGGATCACAGGGAACTCTTGGAAATCAGGGAACTCAGGAAAATCAGACTACTAAGGGAACCTAAGGAATTTGGATACATGAGGGCACTTAAGGAATACAGGGATCTCAGGAAACTCAGTGATCTTAGGGAACTCAGGATAATCAGGGAAATCAGGAAACTCGAGAAACTCAAGGAATTTACGTTTACTCAGGGAACTCAGGAAATTCAGGTAACTCGGAGAAATATAGAAACTCAGGGAATTTAAAAAAATCAGGAAGCTCACTAAACTCAAGAAATTCCGAAAATTAGGTAAGTCAGGGAATTCAGGGAAATAAAGAAACTTAATGAACTTACTTAGCTCAGGGTCCTTAAGAAAATCAGCGAACTCACATTAGTCAGCTCATGAAAATCAGGAAAATCTGTCAACTCAGGGAATTCATGAAATTCATGAAACTCAGAGAATTCAGGGAACTTAGGAAACTCAGAAAACTAAAAGAACTTATTTAACTCAGGGAACTGAGGAAACTCAGGAGACTTGTGTAACTCAGGGAACTTAGGTAACTCAGGGAACTCATGGATATCAAGAAACTCAGATAACTTCAATTAGGTAACACATGGAACTCAGGAAAATCAGAAAAATCAGAAAAATTAGAGAACTCAGGGATCTCAGGAACCTCAGGAAAGTTAGGAAAATTAGTGAACTCAGGGATCACAGGGAACTCTGGGAAATCAGGGAACTCAGGAAAATCAGGGAACTCAGAGAAATCAGGATACTCAGAGAACTTAAGGAACTTGGATACATCAGGGCACTTAGAGAACTCAGGGATCTCAGGAAACTCAGTGATCTTAGGGAACTCAGGGAACTCGAGAAACTCAAGGAATTTGCGTTTACTCAGGAAACTCAGAAAATGCAGGGAACTCAGGGAAATAAGGAAACTCAAGGAAATTAAGAAAATCAGAAAACTCAATAAACTTAAAAAATTCTTAAAAATTAGTTCAGGGAACTCAGGGAAGTCAGGGAACTCAGGGAAACCAAGAAACTCAAGGAGATTGGTTAACTCATGAAACTTAAGAAAATCAGAAAACTCAGGAAGTCGGGGAACTTAGGCAACAGAGGAAACTCAGAAAATTTCATGGAAATAACGAAAGTCAGGGATTTTATGAAAATCAGTGAACTCAAGAAACTCAGGCAATTCGGAAATATTAGGTAACTCAGGGAAATCAAAAAACTCAAGGAACTAAGTTAACTCATGGACCTCAGGAAAATCAGACAACTCAGGAAAAATATGGAACTCAGGGAACTTAAGAACTCGGGAAACTCAGGAAAATCAGGGAACTCAGGAATTCATCTCCTCAGTTACAACTTCATTCAGTTTGTTTAAAATTCGCTTTTTTTATGCGAAATTTTTTTTAACTATAAAATTTACTTAAATTTAGATAAAAATTAAACAATTTTCATCTAAATTACGTATTACCTTTAAGACTGATATTTTTTTAACTTTTTTTTCCTTGTCAGTTGAAAATTCATTTATTTTCTTTGCAAAATAGTCTTTTTTGGTAAAAATTTAATTGTTTTTGTTAAAAATTAATATTTTTGTTAAAAATTTAACTACTAGATTAACAATTATTTTATTTCCTCATGTTTTTGGTTGAAAATGTGAATATTTTTGGTAAAAATTATTATTTTTTGTAGAAATGTAACCTTCTTGGATAAAATTAATGTTTTTGGTTAAAAATTTAAATATTTGCTCAAAAATTAATTTCTTTTGTTGAACCTTTAACCATTTTGTTAAACATGATTTTTTTTTGTTAGAAATTAATTTTTACAATTTTGTTACAAATTTATCTTTTGTAAAAAAACTGGATTTATTTTATCACAGTTCAAAGTTGGAAAAACTAGCTTCTCGAACAAAAGCAATGTTTCCCCTTCTATTTTCTCGAAACTTAATAACATTTTTTTTTAAACCCTTATTGCAAGCGAAAAAGTTTTCTTAGAAACTAATAATGTTTTATGATAAAAATGTTTAGGATTTAATTCAGCACTGATTTATTCAAAATTTATTAAGGATTTTTGTTTAAAATAAAATATTTGACTTTGAGAACGTTTTTTGTATCTCCTGTAAAATCAGGGAAATGAAGATTAGGCCCTTATGGCATGCTACCCTGCAATTAAAAGGCCATGCCTCCAAATGAAAATTTCTCAAATCCGAAAATTGACAAATTGGCTAGGTCCATTTGCCTTTCCACTGGAACTGTAAAAAAACTACTTTAGGCCAATTTCAGATTCTTCATCTTAAACCTTTTAGTTCTTTTCTTTTGAATTTACCGACAGAAGAGAAAAACAAACCATATGTCCCCAAAAAGATGGTCCGATTTAAAAGACATTCAAACCCTCAGAAAAAATCCATTTCCGTCACTTTATCCCAAATAGAGAAGCAGATTTGGACCCTAATTTTCAAAGTCATTTCCACAAAATTGGCTGAGAAAAATACTTGAATACCTTAAAAAATAAATGAATCGAATAATATTTTGAAGATAAGCGAGCACGACTGAAAAATGCTGATAAATAAAATTCCCGAATTGAAAAATTGCCGACACTGTAAAATTCCCGAAAAATCAACGTAAAATTCACGAATAGGAAAATTCACGATAATTTAAAATTCCCGAATAATAAAATTCCAAAATTTGAAAATTCCCGAATAATCAAATTTCCCAAAAATAAAATTTCTGCATTGAAAAATGCCCGAACAATAAAATTCCCAATTGGGAAATTCCTCAATCACAAAATTCCCAAATTTGAAAATTCTCGAATAATGAAACTCCCAAATTTTAAAATTTCCAAATAATAAAATTCCCGACACTGTAACATTCACGAATAATAAAATTTCTGAACAAAATTTCTGAAAGGGAAAATTCTCGAATATTAAAATTCCTCACTCGGAAAATTCCCGACACTGTAAAATTCCAGATTAGGAATATTCACGACAATTTAGAAATCCCAAATTGGAATATTCCCGAATAATAAAATTCCAAAATTTGAAAATTCCCGAATAATAAAACTCCCGACACTGTAACATTCATGAATAATAAGATTTTGAAAAATTAAATTTGCACATTGTAAGATTTCCGAATAATAAAATTCATGACACTGTAAAATTCCCAAATTGGAAAAATATCGAAATTCTAAAATTCCTAAATCAGAAAATTACCGAATAATAAAATTCAAAAATTTGAAAATTCCCGAATAAAAAAATTCCCGAATTGGAAAATTTCTGACACTGCAAGATTCCCGAATAATAAAATTTGCGCAATTAAAAATTCCCGAAAAATAAAATTTTCGAATAATAAAATTCCTGAATTGGAAAATTCCCGATACTATAACATTCCCGAATAGGAAAATGAACATTTCAAAATTCCCAAAATGGAATATTCCCGAATAATCAAATTTCTGCATTGAAAAATTCCCGAACAATAAAATTTGCGAATTATAAAATTCCCGATATGGAAAATTTCCGAATATTAAAATTCCTGACATAGAAAAGTTCCGACACTGTAAAATTTCAGATAAGGAAAACTGACGACAATTTAAAATTTTGAAATTGGAAAATTTCCGAATAATAAAATTGCCAAATTTGAAAATTCCAGAATAGTCAAATTCCTGAATAATAAAATTCCCGATACTGAAACATTCCCGAATAATAACATTTCTGAACAGTAAAATTTCCGAATTGGAAAATTCACGACACTGCCAAATCCCCGAATAATAAAACTACCGAATTGGAAAGTTTCCGAAACTGTAAAATTCCCGAATAATAAAATTTCCGAAAAATAAAATTTCCGCAATTAAAAATTATCGAACAACACAATTTACGAATAATAAAATTACTGAATTGGAAAATTCCTGATACTGAAAAATTCCCGAATAGGAAAATTTCCGAATAATAAAATTTCCGAATAATCAAAGTCCTTACTCGGAAAATTCCCGACACTGTAAAATTCCAGATTAGGAAAATTCATGACAATTTCAAATTCCCAAATTGGAAAATTCCAGAATAATATAATTCCCATATTGGAAAATTCCCGAATAATGAAATTCCCAAATTTGAAAATTCCCGAATAATAAAATTCCTTGCTCGGAAAATTCCCGACACTGTAAAATTTCATATTAAGAAAATTCGCTACAAATTAAAATTCCCAAATTGGAAAGTTCCCGGATAATAAGATTCCAAAATTTGAAAATTCCCGAATAAAAAAATTCCCGAAACTGCAAAATTCCGAGAAATAAAATTTGCGAATAATAAAATTCCTGAATTGAAAAATTCCCGAATAGGAAAATTAACATGTCAAAATTCCCAAAATGGAATATTCCCGAAGAATCAAATTTCTGAATTGAAAAATTCCCGAAAAATAAAATTCCCAATGGGGCAATTCCCGAATAATAAAATTCCCAAATTTGAAAATTCTCGAATAATAAAATTCCCAAATTTGAAAATTCTCGAATAATAAAATTCTCAAGTTTGAAAATTCCCGAATAATAAAATTCCTGAATAATAAAATTCCCGACACTGTAACATTCACGAATAATAAAATTTCTGAACAGTAAAATTTCCAAAAGGGAAAATTCTCGAATATTAAAATTCCTCGCTCGGAAAATTCCCGACACTGTAAACTTTCAGATTAGGAATATTCACGACAATTTAGAATTCCCAAATTGGAAAATTCCCGAATAATAAAATTCAAATATTTGAAAATTCCCGAATAATAAAATTTCTGAACTGTACAATTCCCGAGTTGAAAAATTCACAACACTGCAAAATTCCCGAATAATAAAATTTCGTAATTGGATTATTGCCGACCTTGTAAAATTATGAATAATTAGATTTTGAAAAATTAAATTTCCACATTGTAAGATTTCCGAATAATAAAATTCACGACACTGTAAAATTCCCAAATAGGAAAATGCACATTTCAAAATGCCCAAAATGGAGTATTCACGAATAATCAAATTTCCTCAAAATAACATTTCCGCATTGAAAAATTCCCGAACAATAAAATTTGTGAATTATAACATTCCCGAAATGGAAAATTACCGAATAATGAAATTCGTGACTCAGAAAATTTCCGACACCTTTAAATTCCAGATTAGGAAAATTCACGACAATTTAAAATTCCCAAATCGCAAAGTTCCCGAATTACAAAAATATCCTAAATTTGAAAATTCTTGAATAATCAAATTCCCTACACTTTAACATTCACGAATAATAAAAATTTCTGAACAGTCAAATATCCGAATAAGAAAATCCCTGATACTGTAAAATTCCAAATTAGAAAAATTCACGACAATTAAAAATTCCCAAATTGGAAAGTTCCCGAATAATAAAATTCCAAAATTTGAAAAATCACGAATAATTAAATTCCTGAATAATAAAATTCCCGAAAAATAAAATTTGCGATATTAAAAATTCCCGAACAATAAAATTTCCAAATTATAAAATTACTGAATTGGAAAATTACCGATAATGCAAAATTCCCGAAAAGGAAAATTCACAAAAATTTAAAATTCACAAAATAAAATATTCTCGAATAATCAAATTTCCTCAAAATAAAATTTCCGCATTGAAAAATTCCCGAACAATAAAATTTGCGAATTATAACATTTCCGAAATGGAAAATTCCCGAATAATAAAATTCGTGATTCAGAAAATTTCCGACACCTTTAAATTCCAGATTAGGAAAATTCACGACAATTTAAAATTCCCAAATCGGAAAGTTCCCGAATAATAAAATTCCCAAATTTGAAAATTCCCGAATAATAAAATTCCCAAATCTGTAAAATTCACGGATAATAAATTTTGTGAACAATAAAATCCCCTAAATGGAAAATTCCCAAATAGTAAAATTCGTGACTCGGAAAATTCCCGACACTGTAAAATTCCAGATTAGGAAAATTCATGACAATTTAAAATTCCCAAATAGGAAAGTACTGCAAAAATGAAATTCCCGATTAATAAACATCCTGAATAATAAAATTCCCTGCACTGTAACATTCACGAATAATAAAATTTTTTAACAGCAAAATTCCCGAATAATAAAATTCCTGAAATGGAAAATTCCCGACGCCGTAAAATTCCCGAATTGGAAAAATAACGAAATTCTAAAATTCGCAAATACGAAAATTCCCAATAATAAATATCCAAAATTTCAAAATTCCCCAATAAAAAAATTTCCGAATTGTTAAATTCCCGGCACTGAAATTCTCAGATTAAAATTTGCGAGTAATAAAATGAACAAATAAGAAAATTCCCTAATTGGAACATTGCCGAATAATAAAATTCCCGAACTTGAAAATTCCTGACACTGTAAAATTCCAGAATAATAAAATTTTCGAAATGTGAAAATTCACGAATGATAAGATTCCGGAATAATAAAATTCTTAAATTGGAAAATTCGCGGCACTGTTAAATTCCCCAATAATAAAATTCCTTAATTGGAAAATTCCTGACACTGTAAAATTCCAAAATAATAAAATTTCCGAAATGCGAAAATTCACGAATGATAAAATTCCTGAATAATAAAATTCTTAAATTGGAAAATTCACGCCACTGTAAAATTCCCGGAATAATAAAATTCCCGAATTGAAAAATTCCCGAATAATAAAATTTCCGAATTGCAAATTCACGACACTGTAAAATCCCCGAATAATAAAATTCGTGAATTGGAATATTTAGGATACTGAATAGTTTCCGAATAATAAAATTCCTGAATTATAAAATTCAATAATTTTCCATTTTTATTATTTTAAATGCAAAAAATAATTTATTATTTATTAATCGGAAATTTTCCATTTGGGGAATTTTTTTTCGGGAATTTTATTTTTTGGGATTTTTAAGCTTTCCTATTAAAAAAAGTTACGAGAAAAGAATTTTCAACAAAATGGATCATTTTTTTATCACAATATTCCAATTTATAATGAAAAATATAAATTTTCATGAAAAAGATTAATTTTCTACAACATTTTTTTTTCAAAGAAATATTTGAATCCTCAATCTAAAGGACGAGTTTACAACAAAAAGTTGAATTTTGAACAAAGTGAATTAATTTTGAAGCACAAAATTATAAGTTTTCTACCAAGACCATTAACTTTCTATCAAAAAGATCATTTTTGAACAAAATACTTGAATTTTCAGCAAAATAGTTCGCTTTCCGACTAACAAATATTATTTCACAACAAAAAGGAAACAGTTACATTTTCTACTTAACAAAGGTTATTTTTCATTAAAAAAAAATATTTATAGGGAAAAAAAGAATTTTTTTAACAAGAACTTTAATTTTATACCACAGAAGAAGAATTTTCAACTATGAAGATAAATTTTTACACTAAAAATGACAAATTATAAAGAAAATACAATTACTTTTTAAACAAATAGACGAATTTTTAAATATACAAAATTTAATTGCTATACAAAATTAAATATTCAAGTTTTTAGTTTAAAAAATGGTCACAAAAAAACGAATTTTCAATTTAAAAAATATAAATTGAGAATAAAAAATGGAACATAAAAGTTTTCAGTTAGAAAAATGCAGTTAAAAATGAATTTTCGACAAAATGGTTAATTATTTTACCAAAATTGTTCAATTTTTAATCAACAATATAATTTTGTAAGCAAAAAATTAATTTTTTACCGAATAGTTGAATTTTTAACTAGAGAATATCAAATTGTAATCAAAAATAAAAGATTCAAATTTGTAGTTAAACAAAAAGTAAAAAAACGAATTTTCAAACCAAAAATATAGATTTACTATAAAAAATGAAATAGTTAAATTTTCAGTTCGAAAAAATTCCTTAAAAAAGATAAGAAGAATCTTCTAAAATACGGTTAAATTTGTTACGAACATAAATAGTTTAATCTTCCACAAAAAAAAATTTCAACCATGAAAATCAATTTAAAAAAATAAAATAGTTAAATTTTCAGTTAAGTAAATTTATTTCTCAAACAATCAAATTTATTAAAATAGTTATATTTCCTGAAAAAATTCTTCTGGCCACAAAATAAGTTTAGCTTCAATAAAAATCATTGTATGTCTTCTTTATAAAAAAAATAACTTAAATCTCAAATTAAAAAAAATCCTTCAATTGACAAATTAGCCGAGTCGATTTATCTTTTCGATAAAATTATTTTGTTTGAAGCTACTTTACTTCAATTTTATATACCTAATCTGAAACCTTTACAAATTTCCTTTTGAATTCGCCGACAAAAGGGAAAACAAAACACATGTCTTGAAAAAAACGGTCCTATTTAAGAGACATATAAACACTCAGCAAAAAAATCAATTTCCGTCACTTTACCCCAAATAGGAAAGCAGATTTCGACCCTAATTTCCAAAGCCATTTCCCCAAATTGGCTGAGAAAAAAAAGATACTAAAAGTCACTTCATTTCTTTAGTATGTGTTTTAAATATATAATAAACTACAAGGGTCTCTGAGATCTAAGATCTTAAGGATCCAGAAAAAAAAGGACCTGGAACACTTATCGATCTCATCCGAGGGGTTGACAACTGGACCGATCGGGTGTAGACACCCACTTCTAACTTCCAAGATACTTCAGGATTTTTCAATGACTTCCGAAAATTTCACTTACAAAAGGCAGACACAGGCAAAAAATATTGTGGAGCCAGTGTTGTTCTAGGATAGACCAAATCTCAATTTGTCGGATTTTCTGCATAAAATTTTGTTTTTTTATTCGATATTGAATTTTTGGTTTAGGCAAACTTATCCTAAATAGGTAAAAATACATCAAAAGTAATTTTTTTGGATGTAAAATCTATTTTTAATAGCCCTTATATTCTCCTCTTCGATATCCCCACTACTGCCACGATCCACTATATTTTTCTCGTGAAGCACTGAACAGATTTTTTAGGATTCTTACGTTGGAATTTTGTTTAAAAAAGGACAATCCAGAAATATTTCTTTCCATTGTAAAAAGATTTAATTTGTTATTAATTAAATATTCTCTTCAATAAGAAAATTAACCATTTTTAAACCAATAAGATTAATTTTCTATAAAAAGACGACTTTTGAACAGAATACATGAATTTTCAACTTTCTACTAGAAAAGAAAACTAATTTTCTACGACAGAAACAAAAGAATTTTGTACAAAATAAAACCAAAAAAAGCAAATTTGGAAAAACTTTTAATTTCCAATGAAACAAATCAATTTTCCACAAAAGAAATTAATTTTCAACTAAAATCTTAAATTTTTTACAAAGAAAGTGAATTTTTAATAAAGTGCAAGAACCTTTAATCAAAAAGTGAAATTTTGGAGGAAAAAAGAATATTAATTTTCAATAAAAACGAATTTACAACAGAATAGTTTAATTTTCAACTAACACATCAATTTTCAACTAAAGAAAGGAATTCTCAACTGAAATGATGAATTTTAAACGAAAAAAATAAATTTTGAATAAAATAGTTCAAATTTCAATCAGTCAAAAAAGTTATTTTTTTAGAAAAGATGAAATTTAAAAAAAATACCACAAATTGCGAATTTTAACAAAAAAGTTAAATTTACAACTAAAAAAGATCTGTTTTCACAAGCATAGTTGAATCTATAATCAAATAGTTGACTTTTTTTTTAAATCTTCAACAAAAAATGCAATAAGTCAATTACTAGTTAAAAGTTTATTTTTTATTTAAAAATGAATTTTCGAATTAAATAATTAATGAAAAATTAAACAAAAGATTTAGCCACATCGATCAGTTTCGAACCAAATAGTTAAATGCCTAAACAAAAATTTATTTTGTAAACCAAGAACGATTATTGGTCTAGCATAGTCCAAATCCGAATTTTCGGAATTTTCTGCATACAATTTTTTTTTATTCGATTTTGAATTTTTGATTTTTGCAAAATTATCCTAAATAGGTAAAAATACATCGAAAGTAGTTTTTGTCAATGTAAAGTCTTTTTTTAATAACCCTTATATTCTCCTCTTCGATATCCCCACTAGTGCCACGATCAACTATATTTTTCTCGTGAAGCGCTGAACAGATTTTTTAGGATTCTTACGTTGGAATTTTGTTTAAAAAAGGACAACTCAGAAATATTTCTTTCCAATGTAAAAAGATTTAATTTGTTATTAATTAAATATTCTTGTCAATATAAAAATTAACGATTTTTAAACCAAGAAGATTAATTTTCTATAAAAAGACGACTTTTGAACAGAATACATCAATGATCAACTTTCTACTAAAAAAGAAAACTACTTTTCTACGACAGAAACAAAAGAATTTTGTACAAAATGCAACCAAAAAAAGCAAATTTGGAAAAAAATTTAATTTTCAATGAAACAAATCAATTTTCAAAAAAA
>JAWWLR010000128.1:23552884-23569122 GCA_035041075.1 Acraspis erinacei | reverse complement strand
TTTTTTAAAAAGGTGAACTTTCACCCAAAAAACATTCATTTCTTTTTTCAGCAACAAATTATAAATTTTAAACAAAAAGTAAATTTATTACATAATAGTTACATTTTTAACAAAACAGTGAAATTTTCAACCAAAAAGTATATTTTAAAAAGAAAATAGTTTAATTGTCAACCGATAAAGATAAAATTTCTCTTAAAATATTTGGATTTTCAATTAACGAAAAAAATTATCCAAAAAAGGGTGATTTTTTATCCGGAAAAGATTGGTAGCATTAGTTTCATTTTTAACTTAAAAAAAGAAATTCCCAACAAAAAAGAGTCATAGTTTATATTTTAATCAAAAAAAGATTAAATTTATGCAAAAAAAAATTTGTTTTAAAACCAAAAAGTCGAGTTTTTAACAAATAACGATTTTTCACTCAAGAAAAAAACTTTATCTAAATTAAATTAATAATAAATAAATAAAAAACAATGATAAATAAATAATTAATAAATTAAATTAAAAAACCTTCAAGCCAAAAGACGAATTTTCAAATAAAAAATATTACTTCTTAGCAAAAAAATTCATTATCACGCAACTGATACATTTTTACTTAATAAACATGAAATTTCAAACCAAGAAAATTATTTTTCCACCAAAGAAGGAGGATTTTTAAATAAAAAAGGTCAATCTTAAAAAAACGGAAAAATTACATCACCAGTTAAAAAATTAATTTTAAACCAAAAAAAGGCTTTTTGACCAAACACTTCAAGGAAGTCTAATAAAAAAAAACAATTTTTAAAAATGTATTTTAATTTTTAAACAAGTTTTTGAATTTTAAATTAAAAAAGATGATTTAAAAAAAATAGTTGAACTTTCAACCAAAGAGATAAATTTTTAATAAAAAATAAGTTTCTGTCCAAACTGTTGCATTTTTACGCAATAAAAATGAAATTTATACTAAAACAGATGAATTTTTAATAAAAAACGAAAAACTTTTTTTTAATTTAAACTTTCAACCAGAAAATATTTCAGCTCATTTCTCATCACCAAAATATAAATTTGGAACAAAATTGTTTTTTTTTTATGAAAGTTAAGTTTTTAATCTGAAAATTTAACAATGCCATTTCTGGGGATAAACTTACTTTTTATTAGTTGAAAAACCAATTATTCAGTTAAAAATATATGTTTTTTTTTGGAAAATTCAACATTTTTCTTGTAAATTTAATAAACTGGTAGATAATTAAACTATTTAGTTGAAAATTAAGGAGAATAATGGGGGATTAAAATGTAGGAAATTTAAATGAGATTAAAATCAACTTTTTTTGACAAAAATTTTTTTTTCTTTTTTAGAAAATTTCTTATCTTTTTTCGAATTGCAATAGAAAATTTGTATGGTGGTTGTCCAAATTTGGTCGTTGGATTTTTGTTTCTAGTTTTGAAAATTCTACAGATTAATAATAGGGGAAACAATTTTTTAAATAAAATTTATGTAAATGTCATTTGAAACAATTTAAATTTTTCAGATTTTAAGACTTGCTAACGAAGATGGTAATTTGTATATCAAAAAGTTTATTTTTTAGCAAATAATCAAATTTTCAAGCCAAAGTGACGAATTTTGTCAAAGAAAAATCAAATTTTATATCAAAAAAATTTATTTTCGACCAAGAAAGAGCATTTTTCCATGGTAAAAAATAAAGTTTATAAAAAATAAAAATATAAAAAATAAAAAGAAAAAATTTTAACAAAAGAGTATGGACAAATCTTCCAACAAAAAAATTAAAATTAAACCAAAAAAGTCGAATTTTCAAGCCGAAAAGAGTAATTTTTCAAAAGTAAGTTGAATGATGATTTATCCACCAAAAATACAAATTAAAAAAAAAAGATCAATTTTTAACTCAAAAGACGAATTTCCACCAAAGAAAGTTTAGTTTAAAAACAAAATTATTTTCGACCAAGAAAGAGGATTTTTCCATGATAAAAAATGAAGTTTCAATTTAAAAGGACGATTTTTTAAGAAAACAGTATGGTCAAATCTTTTAACAAAAAAATTAAATTCAACCATAAGCAGTTGAATCTTCATGCCCAAAAGACGAATTTTTCAAAATACATTTGAAAAATGATTTATCGGCAAAAAATGCAAATTATCAACCAGTTAAATTAAGCAAAAAAAGCCTTTTTTAAATAGTTGAATTCTTGACCACAAAGATAAAATTTTAAGAAATAAGATTAATTTTAACCGAAAAGACTACTTTTCAACAAAATTAATTCTTTTTCTACCAAATAGTTAAATTTTTAATATAAGTTTTCGACCAAAAAAATTGAATATTTCAATTTTCAGATAAAAAAATTTAATTTTCACCAAAAAAATGAAGCTTAAGCAAAAAAATAAATTTTAAACCAAAGAGTTTAATATTAGAAACTAATTTTATTTAAATAAAATAGGTCAACAAAGTAGTACAATTTTTTATTAAAAAAAAGAATTAATTTCTAATCAAATGGTTAGATTTTCGACCAAAAAATAAATTTACAACCGGAAAATTTATTTTTTCATTAAAAAGGTTAATTTTTTATGACATAGTTCCATTTTATTCAAAATAGTTAAATTTTTAACAAAATAGTTTTATTTTCAACCGAATATTTGAATTTTTAATAAAAAATATGACTTTTCAACAAATAATTCATTTTAAAACAAATTCTTAAATTTTCAGGCAAGAAAAAAATAAATATTTTAACCAAAAACTTAAATTGTGGACAAAATCTTAATCGGAGAAAATTTAATAAAGAAGTTGAACCAACTAGTTCTATTTTTAATCCTAAAATTTATTTCTTCATTAAACAGGTTAATTTGCTACGAAATAGTTCAATTTCATTCAAAATACTTCAAATTTTATTAAAAAGGTTACATTTTTAAACAAATATTTCAATTTTCAATCAACAATATGACTTTTCAATAAAAAGTTAATTTACAACCAAAGTTTTACATTTTTAAACAAAAATATGATTTTTTACATAATAAAGCTCGTTTCAACAAGGTTGCTGAATTTTTTAATTAAAAAATTTATTTTTCAATCAAAAAGGTTAATCTGAAAAGAAATTAATAAAGCAGGTCAACCATCTATTTAAATTTTCAATCCAGAAATATAATTTGTTAGAAAGAGTTATATTTTCAGTACAAAAATATAATATTTTACAATATTTTTTTAATTTTTCAAGAAAAAGGCGAATTATCTAAAAAATAGTCGAATTTTCTATCCGAAAAGTTTCACTTTTAATTCCAAAAAATGAATTTTCAATAAAAAAGTTAATTTTCTGCAAGATAGTTAAATTTTGTAACATATAATTCAATATTTATATAAATAATTTAATTTTTAATGACACATTTTTATTTGTTACAACATTTTTTTTCAGAAAACGCGAATTATTTACAGAACAGTTGAATTTTCAACCCAAAAAAATAATTTTTCCATAACAAAATTAATTTTCTGCAAACTAGTTCAATTTTCTTTCAAATAATGAACTACATTTTTTTTTTTTTTTTTTTTGAGCCAAATATTTTAATTTTGAACCAAAAATTTGAATTTTTAACCAAAAAGTTACCTTTCACCAAATTTGAAAATTTTCAAGCCTAAATGATGGAATTTTCAACAAAAAAGTTAAGGTTTAAAGTTCAGAATTGTGAAGGAAGAAATGTAAATTTTCAACAACAAAATTTTAAATAAAAGAGATGTCTTTTCTTCCATAAAATTTTCAATAAATAAGATTAATTTTCTAATGCAATTTCTTAAATATTCAGATAAAAAAATTATTTTTAACACAAAAGAACGATCTTTCAACAAAAAAATAAAATTTTCAACCAGGAAAGTTAAATTTTGAAAACCAAAAGTTGAATTTTCAAGAAAAAAGTTCATCTTAAAACAAGAAAAATTTTTTATTTAAAATAAAGTTAATTTTTTTTTTATTAAAATAGAGTTATTTTCAAACAAATATTTGATTTTTTTTAAAAGTTAAAATTTTAACCAAAGAGGTGATTTTTAACAAAAAGCTGAAAAAAGTTGTTCAACCAAGTAGTTAAATATTCAAAAGAAAAAGATTGATTTCTAAGCAGAAAGTTAAATTTTGAAGCAAAAAGAAGACTTTCCGACGATACAAATTTTTTTTATCAAAGGAGTGGATTTAAAAGAAAAAAAATTTTTTAGCTAAATAGTTCCATTCTTAAAAAAAAGAAATTTCCACAAAAATAAATCCATTTTTAACAAAGTTTTTGAATTTTGAAGAGGGAAAGGCGAATTATAAAAAAAAGTTGATTTGTCAACTACAAAATATAATTATTTAATAAAGAAGTTAATTTTCTACAAAATAGTTTGCTTTTCTTTCTACTAGTTAAATTGGCATAAAACATCAATTGAAAAAAGCTTATTTTTCAACCAAATTCTTCAATTTTCAAGCCAAAAAGATTAATGATTTAACAATAAATTAAATGTACAATCAGAGATAAATATTTAGAAAAAAGTAGATTGTGTAATCAATTACGATTTCCTAACAAAATAGTTGAATTTTCAACTAAAAAGCTGAATTTTAAACAAATATTTCATTTTCAAGAAAAAAATTTTGTTTTTAAACAAAAGGATTTATATTTCCATTAAAAAAATTAATTTTGTACCAAAAAGACAATTTTTAACAAAATACATCAATTTTCAATAAAGTTGTTGAATTAAAAAAAAAGTCGAATCATCTGCAAGACAGTTGAATTTTTACAAGGAAATGTAACTAATTAACAACAATACGAATTTTCAACAAAAAAGTTAGTTTTTAAAAAAATTGTTGAATTTTCAAACCCAAAAAGATTAAATTTTAACAAAAAAGTTAAGTTTAAACTAAAGAGGTTCATCTAAAAAAAAATTTCCAAAATAATTCAATTTAAAGAAGTACTTAAATTTTTAATTTAATATAATAATTAAAAATAGTTAAAAATAATAATATAATAATAATAATAATATAATGTTTTTGTTTAAATATAATTTTAAATATAATAATTTAAAAATTTAAAATAGAATAATAATAAAATAATTAAAAGTATAAAATAAAATAGTAATAATAAATAAATAAATAAATAAATGAAGTTTAAAAATAATTTTTTGTTGAGAAATAAATGAAAAAGTAGATAAAAGAACAGATCCATTAGCAATGTCTTTAATAATTTGGGCTATCGTGTAGGTGAGTTTTTTTCCTGGCCGTGAGAAACAGAAAATCGTCTAGACGGGAAGTGACTTCAAATATTTGGCTAAGGCCCGACGAGGCCCAATACATGCTGCGAATCGATACTTCCCTTCACGGTTTGATAAAAACAAGTCAGAAGCTTTCAGAAATAAAACAAATAGATTTTTGTTTGAGAAATAATTAAAATAATTCTAGAATTTCACTTTTGTTCTATTTCCTCTCAGGATACTGTTATTGCACTTATTTATATTTTGGGACTTACATTTTGGGCCTTATTGTATGCTGTTTAAGTTACTTTATTTATTTGTAAGTTAAAATAACAGCTTCAAATATTTTATATATTTAAATTGTATAGTAAAATTTAAAAATTGAAAGGATCATTTTTGGGCCTTATTTATGGAATTTTTTTTTGTTTTTGTTTTGGGCCTTATATTTTCGGAGTTCAATTGCTAAACAATGATTGATAGATACTTTTTTATATTTCATTCGAGAAATTTTTGTACTTATATCTTCAGATCTCGAATTTTTATTTTTAATTAGTCACCGATATGGAAAATATTTTGATTTTATTTAAATTTTGACATATTGGGCCTTATATTTTAAAACTAAAATTTTGGGCCATATAATTTTATTTCTAATTTTTAGTTTACGTTAGTCTCAATGACTACAGACAAGGAGCATATTTTTAGTTGGATATATAGCCTTATATTTCAAAAACGGATTTTTGGGACTCATATTTTAAGACTGGAATTTTTTTCTACATAAATTTAAAAAAATACAATTCTTATTTTGGGTTATTCACAGGAAATTCCGATAAGAAAAATATTTTTAGTTGAATTTAGTTCATTCGGGCCTTACATTTTGAAACAGGGATTTTGGGCCTTACAAACTCGGAGTTGCAATTTTTACTTTTCAGTTTATGTTAGTGATAGAGAATACTGATAAACGAAATATTTTCAACTGAATTTTGATAATTTAGGCCTTATATTTTGATGCTGAAATTTGGGGCCTTATATTGGAAGATACTTTAAGATTTAAGTTTTGCACCTTCATTTAAGTATTGCTGGATCTGATCCCAAAATAAGGCCCATTTTTCTGATAGAAATTTATGAATAGATTTTCACATTTCAATGAATAAACTAATGAAGTAAATATTTTGAGTTGAATTTTATTAATTAGGGTCTTATATTTCAAGACTGAAATTTTGGGCCTGAACAGTGGATTTTATTTTTGCAAAATAGTTTGAAAATTACAATAGGCAAAAAATTCTATACCTCAAGACGTCTAATTTTGGTCTCAAAATTTCTGTATGATGTCTTTTGAGTTGGGAATTTTGGGTCTTATATTTTCAGATCTGTATTTTTTATTTCTTATTAATCAAAGAGAATATCGATAAGGAAAATGTTTTGATTATAGTTAAACTTGTATATGTTGGGCCTTATATTTCAATTCGGGAATTTAGGGCCTTATAAATTCAGAGCTGTAGGTTTTAGTTGATATTAGTCACAGATATTGATAATAAGTAAATATTTGATTTAAATTTTCATAATGAGAGCTTCTTATTTTAAAACAGAAATTTTGGGCCTTATATTTATTATTCATCTTTGGGTCTTTTTCAAATCTGAAATTTTGAGCTTTGTCTAGACATAGAGAATACTGAAATAGCAAATATTTTCAATTAAGTTAAATTTTGATATTGTGGGCCTTACACTTCAAGTTGAAAATGGTGGGCCTTATAAATTCGACCTGCAATATTTATTTAATGTTAGACATAGAGAATACTGATGAGGTAAATATTTTTAATTAAAATAAGATTATTAGGTCCTTATATTTCGAGAACGGAATTTTGGGCCTTATATTTTTTATACCAAACTTTGGGTCTTGTTTTTGAAAAAGGTTTTGCTAGTTACATTTTATGTCTCTTATCTCAAAAACACGACTTCAGAATTTTAATATGAATTATAGATCCTACTTTAAAATTTAAGTTCGGGGCCTTATATTGTAAGTGGTGCAATGAGGGCCCAAAATGAGGCCACATTTCCTTAGAAAAAATTATGTATAGATTTTCACAACTCAATGCATTCTTTCATTGGCAAAAAATTCGATATCGCATGACGTATAATTTTAGTCCAAGATCTTGGGCCTTATTCTTTGATAGGCTCATATTTTATATTTTATTATAGAGTAATTCGAGATTATCAATGCCACATAAGAGTTGAATGTCGGGTCTTGTATTTGAAGTCGAAAATTTTGGGTCTTACGTTATATTTTAATTTAAGTTAATTTTTGATATTTTGGGCCTTAAGTTTTAATTTTGAAATTTTGAGGCTTAAAAATTCTATATACAATTTCTATTTGAAGTTACCCACAAGGAATACTGACCAGGAAAATATTTTGATTGGAAATTTGACCAGGTGGGCCTTATATTTTGTGAATAGGATTTTGGGCCTTATATTTATACCCAACTTTGAGTTCTTTTTTTTGAAAAATATTTTAATGGTTAGAATATATGTCTCTTATTTTGAGAGTTTCCAGTTAATAATTGCAATATGGAACACATTTTGGGATTTAAGTTCTGGGCCTTATATGTTAAGTCGAGATGAATTAGATTTCAAAATAAGACCGAATTTTCTTACCATTTTTTTTATTTTGTTGCGGAATTGTGAACTTTAGGGGATGCTTTTTTGGGCTGATTTTCAAAGACTCATTTTTTAAAGAATATATCTAGATCAGGCCCCAAAATATGATCCCAGATAAATTTCTGGCCTTATTTTTGAAATTAAGAAAATTTTACTTCTATTCGTGAAATGCACATAGGATCAAATATAATTATATTTCGCTGCTTAAAATAAGTTTTCATACTTTGGGCCTTATGTGGATTGGCCCTAACTCTGGGCCTGATTTTTTCGAGAATATTTTGAAAAAAACTTCACCTTTCAGATATTTTTTTTCCATGAAAAAATGGTATTTGTCCTATAAAGAGAAGACAGTCTTCTCTGCTTTCAAATAATTCTCTACCAGTTCCCAAAATAAGGCCCCAAAAATAGGGCCCCATTTTCAACCAGAAATTTATAAATGTATTTTCCAAAGCACTGAATTCTGAATTAGACATAGAGTATACGAATACGGAAAATATGTTGATTTAAATTAAATGTTGATATTTTGGGCCTTATATTTTAATTTTGGTATTTTGAGCCCTTTAAATTCGACATAAAGATTTTATCTGCAGTTATGGAATCCTGATGGAATCCACATGGAATCCTGATCAGGTAAATATTTTGAGTTGAACTTTGACCATTTGGGCCTTATATTTCGCGATTGGAATTTTGGGCCTTATATTTATCATGTTTAACATCGGGTCTTATTTTTTTAATATATTTTGACAGTTAAAATATTTGTCTCTTATTTTGAGAGTGTCGGTTCAATAATTGCAATATGGATTAAGGATCAGATTTTGAGATTTAAGTTCTGGGCCTTATATGTTCAGTGTTGCTGGATCAGGACCTAAAATAAGGCCCAATTTTCTTTCCATTTTTTAAATTTTGTTGCGGAATCGTAATCTTTAGGGGATAAATTTTGAGTCTCACTTTCGAAAACTCCTCTCCTTTTCAAATAAATATGGATCAGGCCCCAAAATAAGGTCCCAGATAAATTTTGCTCCTTATTTTTAAAATTTAGAAAATTTTACTTCTATTTTTGAAATGCACTTAGGATCGTACATAATTATATTTCGCGACTACAAAAAGGCTCCTTAACTTTGGGCCTTATATGGATTATCCCTAACTCTGGTACTTATTTTTCCAAGAATATTTTAAAAGTTACTTGGGTCTTTTATTTTGAAAATTTCAACTTGAAAATTGCATGATGCAAGAAATTCTAAGACTTAAATTTTGGGCCTTATTTTATGAGTATAGCTTAACCTTGCAGATATTTTTTTCAATAAAAAAATTGCATTACTCTTATGAAAAGAAATTTGTTCCCTCTCATTTCAAATAAATCTTGATTCTTCCACAAAATAAGGAACCAAAATAAGGCCCAATTTTCAATCAGAAATTGATAAATGTATTTTCACAAATCACTGAATTCTTCGAGTGGCAGAAAATTCTACATTTCAAGACGCATAAGCCCACTTGACCACATTATGGAAACTATGAATCATACTTTGACATTTTGGGCCTTATTTCTTTTGGCCCTTGTATTCTATGTCGAAATATTTGGACCTTATATCTTCCGATCTGAAATTTGTATCTTTAATTCATCATAGAGAATACTAACATGGAAAATACTTTGATTTAAGTTAAATTTTGATATTTTGGGCCTCAAATTTTAATTATGAAATTCTAAAACTTAAAAATTCGAATTCAATTTTTATCTGAAGTTACTTGCAGGGAATACTGCTCTGGAAAATATTTTGAGTCGAAATTTGACCATGTGGGCCTTATATATTTTCCGATTAGAATTTTGGGCCTTATATTTATTATGCTCAACTTTGGATCTTATTTTTAAAATATGTTTTGATAGTTAGAATATACAAATTTTCTTTGAGAGTCTCGACTTAATAATTGCAATATGGAATATACTTTGAGATTTAAGTTCTGGGCCTTATATTTTAAGTTTCGCTGTATCAGGACCTAAAATAAGGCCCAATTTTCTTACCAATTTTTTCAATGTTCTTCCGGAATCGTAAACTTTAAGGGATAAATTTTGAGACTTATTTTCGAAAACTCCTCTCTTTTTCAGATAAATCTGGATCAGGCCCCAAAATAAGGTACCAGATAATTTTTGGGCCTTATTTTTGAAATTGAGAAAATTTTACACCTATTTGTGAAATGCACTTAGGATCGCATATAATTATATTTCGCGACTTAAAACAGGTTCTTAAACTTTGGGCCTTATGTGGATCATCCCTAACTCTGGGAATTATTTTCCCCAGAGTATTTCAAAAGTTACTTGGGTCTTTTATTTTGAAAATTTCAACTAGAAAATTGCATTATGCAACATACTTTAAGGCTTACTTTACTTTAACATACTTTAAATTTTGGGCCTTATTTTCTGAGTGTAGCTTAACCTTGCAGATATTTTTTTTTCAATAAAAAATTGCATTAATCTTATAAAAATAAATCTGTTCCCTCTGCTTTCAAATAAATCTGAATCAGTTTCCGAAATAAGGCCCTATTTTCAAACAGAATTTGATAAATGTATCTTCACAAATCACTGAATTCTTCAAGTGGTCGACTATTCTACATCTCAAGACGTATAAGCCCACTTGAACAAATCACCTAATTATGGCTCAAAGTAGGCCCAAAGAGGGTCCCAAATTCCAGAAAATTGTCCCAAATGACCTACTCGGAATAATAAATAATTCCCGTTCGTGAAATTCTATACATTTTCATTTGGTTTTCTTGCTGATCGCGGATCCTCGTGTCACCCCTCGTGTCAGTTTCGTTTTTCTTCTCTATCGTCGTCGCTCATCGGCGACAAAAGTCCTGTCGAAGGAAAAGAATGGTGGCTGGTCAATGGCAAAGGCGTGAGACCGCGTGGCGTGAGGCGGAATTGTCCGAGTGAAAACGCGAGTCTCCGGGAAGAATGGGCCTCAAACGAGCCAAAGTTAGGCCCCTCAGGGGGCCTAGGGGCGAGGGGGAGGGGGCGTGAGGGGTAGCCAAAAAATGGTGATTCGGAGGACTTTGCTACCGTATAGCTACATATGGATGGAGTTTAGTATAAATGCCATCGGATCCTCGGAATCGTTCCGCCTTTCTCTTCGTGGTTGCGATAATATTTTTCTAGGATGCAAGACAAACTCGGGGACCACGATCTATCGATCCTCTCGATCTTTCGATCCCATTGAATATAATGTTGACGCGGGGTGGATACACAAGACTTTTTCTGCGTCTTAAGAATATCCAAGCTTGTATTCCTCTCCTAAATGAAATCTGAAACGAGTTTTTTTATGTGAATATATATGTTTTATGGGGGAATTTTTTTAGTTTAAGATTTTGGGCCTTATTTTTTCATAAGCAAATATTTTATATTATTGTATTATTTAGTAATTTGAAATTTGTAATGTCTTATGAGAGTTAAATTTTGGGTATTACAATTTCAGTCATGAATTTTGGGCCTTATATTTTGAATCTGGAATTTTGGGTCTTATAATTTCAAAGATGAAATTTGTACATTGTATTAGTTGTAAACGAAACTGAGAATAACAATATTTTAAGCTAAATTTTGATAATTTGGGCCTTATAGTTTAATTCTGAAGTTTTGGGCCTTATATTTTCAGAGCTTTAATTCTTAGTTTAAGACCCTCATATAGAGAATACTGACAGAGGAAATATTTTGATTTAAATTTCAATAATTGGGGGGGGGGGGAGTTCATATTTTAAGGCTGAAAGTTTGGGCCTTATATTTGAATTAATTTTTATATTTTGGGCATGATATTTTTACAGTTGCGATTTTGAGACTAAATTGGTTAAAGATAATACTATTGACTATATGAAAATTAGGGCCTTATATATTTTGGGCCTTGTATTTTGAGTCAGAAACTTTGGGCCCTATATTTTTAGACATGGAATTTTTGTTTGACTTGCTCGCAAATAAAATTGATAAGAAACATATTTTGAATAGTGTCGATAATTTGAGCCTCATATTTTGAATCTTGAATTTTGGGCCTTATATTTTCAGAGCAGAATTTTCTATTTTGACTTGGAAGCAAAGAAAACTAAGAAAGAAAATATTTTGAAGTAAATTTTGATAATTTGGGCCTTATATTTTTGGCCTTAAATTGTGAGTCTGAAATTTTGGGTCTTATTATTTCAGAGCTGAAATTTATAGATTAACTTGGTCGCAAAGGAAACTGATTTGAAAAATATTTTGAGCTAACTTGTGATAATTTGCGCCTTTTATTTTGAGCCTTAAATTTTGGGCATTATATTTTTAGAGATTTGATTATTAGTTTAAGATAGTCATAGAGAATACTGATAAGGGAAATATATTTTGATTTCAAGTTCAATAATTTTCGGCTAATAATTTGAGACTGAAATTTTGGGCCTAATATTTTAATTAATTTTGGGATTCTGACATTTTAATTAATTTTCTCTTATATTTTAAGATGTGCAATTTTGAGCTAAGTTAGTTACAGTCTCTAATTTTGGGCCTTATATTTTAATTAATTTTGATATTTTGGGCCTGATGCGTTTAGAGTAGCGATTTTTTTAATTAAATTAGTTAAGGAGAATACTATTGGCTAATTGAAATCTAAGGGGATACTGATGACTAAAGAAAATCTGAAACTATAGTTTTGTATGGTGAACATATATTTTTTGAGGGGTTACGTTTTTTTAGTTTGAGATTTTGGGCCTCATATATTTTGATCAGCACATATTTTATATTTGATTATAGATTAATTTAAAATTTGCCATGTATGATGAGAGTTTAATTTTGGGCCTTGTAATTTCCGTCAGAATTTTGAGGCCTTGAATTTTGAGTCAGGAATTTCGGCCCTATATTTTCAGAGCTGAAATTTTTGTTTCATTTGCTAGCAAAGAAGATTGATAAGAAAAATATTTTGAATAAAGGGTTGATAATTTGGGCCTTAGATTTTGAGTGCGAAATTTTGGGCCTTATATTTTCAAAGGTGTAATTATTAGTTTGAGATTGTCAATTGGTAATAAATATTACTGATAAGAGCAATAGTTTGAGTTAAATTTCAATCATTTGGGGCTCATAATTCGAGTCTCTAATTTTGGGCCTTATATATTAATTAATTTGATCTTTTGGGCCTCATATTTTTAGAGTTGCGATTTTGAGATGAAATTAATTAAAGATAATACTGATGACTAAATTAAATCTGAGAGAATACTGACGACTAAATTAAATCTGAAACTAGTTTTTTTATGGTGAATATAAATTTTTTAAGGGGTCGCGGATTTATTTTAGTTAAAAAATTTTGGCCTTATATTTTCATAGGCACATATTTTATATTTCATTATAAGGGGATTTAAATTTGCAGTGTATGATGAGAGTTGAATTTTGGGCCTTGTAATTTCAGTCAGGTATTTTGGGCCTTGTGTTTAGAGTCCAGAATTTTCGGCCCCATATTTTCAGAGCTGAAATTTTTGTTTGACTTACTCGTAAAGAAAATTGAGTAGAAAAATATTTTGAATAAAATGTTTATAATTTAGGTCTTATATTTTGTGAATTTGGAATTTTGGGCCTTATAATTTCATAACTTTGATTCTTTGTTTAAGATACTCGTAGAGAAAACTTCTAAGGGAAATATTTTGATTTAAATTTCAATAATTTGGGGATAGAATTTGATGCTGAAATGCTGGGCCTAATAGTTTAATTAATTTTCACATAGGGGCCTGATCTTTTCAGAGCTGCACTTTTGAGGTAAGTCTAGTCATAAGAGAATACTGAAATGAAAAATATTTTACATTCAGTAAAATTGTTATGTTTTGGGCCTTATACATTAAATTGAAAATTTTCGGTCTTATACTTACAGAGCATCAATTTTTAAGTTAGGTTAGTCCTAGAGAATCCTGATAAAGAAATTATATCGATTGATGTTCAATTTTGATTTTTGGGCCTTATAAATTGAGTCTGAAATTTTGGTCTATAAATTTTAAGAGATGCTTTTTTGTACTGAAAATTAGATATGGAGAATATTGTTAATGTAAATATTTTCATAAAAATTGTTGATAATTTGGGCCTGATATTTTTCGTTTGGAATTTTTGGGTCTTAATTTATTAAGATAAAATTCTGAGCTTTGGTTAGGCATAGAGAATAGTGACAAGAGATTAAGTTAGATTTTGATTAAATTTTTAAGTTTTTTTAGCCTTATGCTTTTATTTGGGAATTCTGGGCCTTATATTTCTAAATCTAAAATTTTTAGTTAATGATATACCTATAGAATACTGACCAGGGAAATATTTTGGATTTAATTTTGATATTTTGGGCCTACTATTTTGAGTTAAAAATTCAAAACTTTATATTTTTGCAGAGCTTCATTTTGATTTTTAAGTTATTAACAGAAAATACTGATTAAGAAACCAGTTAAAGTCAAATATTGATAATTTGGGCCTTATATTTTATGTCTGTAATTTTGGGCCTTATATATTTTCAAAAGCTGAACTTCTAAGTTTAACTTAGTCATCGAGAATACTGATTAATAAATTTGGGTTTTATTTCGGCGTTATTTTTTGACTCTGGAATTTTGGGCCTTATATTTCTAGAGCTGCAAATTTTATTTTAAGATAGTCCAATAGAATACTGACAAGGGAAATATTTTTATTTTAATGTTGATAACTGGGGACTTATATTTTCAGAGCTGAATTTTTGAGCTTAAGTTAGACAATAGAGAATACTGATAAAGAAAATATTTTTCATACAATTTTCATATTTTGGGCCTAATATTTTCAGATGAAAATTCAAAACTTTATATATTGGTAGAACCGTCATTTTGATTTTCAACTTAGTTACAGAAAATACTGATTAAGAGAACATTTAAAGTCAAATATTGATAATATGGGCCTTATATTTGGGACTGGAATTTTGGGCCTTATGTATTTTAAAAAGCTGAAATTCTAAGTTTAAGTTAGTCATAGAAAACACTGATATAAAAATATTTTGGTTTTAAATAAATTTTAATGGTTTTTGGCCTTATATTTAGAGTCACGAATTTTGGGCCTTATATTTTTAAACCTGATATTTTCAATTTAATTAATTCAAGAAGGAAACTGATGCTTGAAATAGTTAAATTTGTGTAAAATTTGGATACTTTGGGCCTTAAATTTTGGGTTTAGATTTTTGGGCCTTATATTTGGAAGCTTCCATTCCTGATGGTATGTCCCGCTCCGGTCTAATAAAAACCCGAAATTCTTCAAATTAAATTATTCAAAGAGAGTACAAAAAGTGAAATAAAAAATTAATTTAAATCACCCTTTTTTGGTACCGTAAATAAAACGGTCGATACGAGAGGTTTGGAAGGCGAATCGACTTTAAAGAGTCGTCTCGCGCCAGCAGGCCCGTTTTACGTCGTCTCTTGTTACCCGGCTTTAAGGTCTGTTTTTTGTTTCTCGTTCGAGACAAAAGGACAGGCAAAAAAGCAGAAAAGGGCTGACTCGAAACGGTTTGGCCGTGCGCTCCATGTCCGTAGTGTAGTCTGTAGTGTACTGCAGCAGAAGCAAGCAAAAGCGAAAGGGAGGAAGGACATGGTGTGAGCTCATATGTAGGTCCCAATGGCATGAGGCCAGTAGGTACTTACGTACCGCTGCTCCCAGGAAGGGGCCTTACCGGGCCTCACCGAGGAAGGCGCAACGAGAGCACGTACGTACGAGGCACGTACGACCGCGAGTTTCAGTTTTCATTCCAACTGGACTACATTCGTCTCGCTTTGACTCATATAGCGGGGTTCTTTAATGCAATTTGCCCACTACTGACCAGCTTGCTGAATTTCAAACCGCCCTTTTAAAACCTTTACCAGGTCAAACCTCTCGTATTCGATTCAAATCCATTTTTCGATTTTTGGACTTGCGTTTTTCATTGGGACTTAAGGCCCAGACTATTAGGCCTTATTTAATACTTTGGACCCATTTATATACGTATTCGAACTGTTTTTATGAAGGCTCTGTGCGTATTTGATCAACCTCATATTGGATTTCATACAACTTTTCAATTTCCGGACTTGCAATTCTTATTGGGACTTAAGGCCCAAGCAATTAAACGTTATTTTATGCTTTGGGCCCATTTATATACGTGTGAGAACTATTTTTGTGGTGATGCTAGGCATTTGGGCCAATCTCGTATTTGATTTGAATCCGATTTTCAATTTTGGGACTTCTAATTTTCATGGGGACTTAGGCCCAGACTATTAGGCCTTATTCTATACTTTGGGTCCATTTATATACGTATGAGAACTATTTTTTATGATATATGCATTTGACTCAACCTAATATTTGATTTAAATAAGCTTTTCTATTTTGGGACTTGTAATTTTTATTGGTTCTTATTTTAAGCTTAGGGCCCATTTTTAAAGATA
>JAWWLR010000128.1:23476547-23493764 GCA_035041075.1 Acraspis erinacei | reverse complement strand
GTGATTATTTAAAAAAAATGTTTTTGTGGTGATTTGATAGGGGTAGAAATAAAGAGGACGAAAGAAATAAAACAAAAAGAGAGAAGGAAGGGGATTTGGTTGGTTGCATTCTCATTTTTTCCCTCTTTTTTATTTTTGTCTAAATGAAGAATTATTTCTTATTTTCTTATCATTTTTTAGAAGAGAAAAGGGAAGGCGTTCTTTCAGATTACAATGGAGACATTTTGTGGTGGTTGTCCAAATTTGTTCATTATATTCTTGATTTATTTTCTGGAATTTTGCACAATATCTTGTTTGTTGGACGTTAGGGAAGGGGATTTTAGATTTGATTTTGGTCTTATTTAAAATTCTTAAATTTTTAAAACGTCTGAACCATTTTCCAATACGATTCGTAATTTTGTTTTTATTTATCGTAAATAATATACGGAGAATTGAAAATTCCAATATTATGCCAAAAGGCGCGAGAAATGTAAAAAATCTAAAAGAAGACTTGTGGGATATTTTGCTTTATCCATAAGAAAAAAGGATTTTATTTTTTTGTTAATTTTCAGGTGGTTCAGGCATTCCAAATAAAAGAATAAATATCCGTAGCGCGCTATGAGAATGAAATTGTTCTTCTATCTGAAAAGCAAAGCCACATCACGATTTTTCACTCACTTTCGTCTACAAAAATTAATTTTAGCAATACTCCTATGTAGTCAAGCATTATAGATTTCTACGTTATCGACCCAGTATGACGTAATGCTAGAATACTGAATAGACGAAAAAAATGGAAGACTCCAGAAGAAGTTAAAACACCCAAAGGGGGAAAAAGGTCGCATAAACCCACAAAAAAGGGGGAAAAAAAGACGAAGAAAATGAAAAATCTCTCAGGGAATCCCCAGCGTGTCCGATGAAAAGGGACAGATCAGCAAGAAATATCGGCATGACGCGATCGATTTCGAACAATGCCGATTTCATCGTTTCTTCTCTTCTTCTTCCTTGGTCGGGGTGCGTCAGATTTCCAATCGGGTAAATAAATCTCCATATCTGACGCGGTGAACAATCGCCGAGCGCCGTTTTCTATGGGGTAGCGGGGGTGGGGGGACCGTGAGGGTCCTTGACAAAAGGCCCCGATGATTTCGGATGAAAGGAGCACGAGCGAAAAGCGAGGGAGGGAAAAAGGACCCAGGGACCTATGGGCGGTCGACGGGGGTGAAGGATCCACGTGATCATTTCAAATCCCCCCCCCCTCTACCCCCACCCTAAATCCTCCGACCGCTCCTTATCCTCATTCTCATTCTCATTCTCATTCTTATCCGTTTTCTTAAGAAAATACGCCATCTTTTTTTTACCTTTTTCTCCTCGACTAGCACGACTTTAACAAAAAGAGGTCGGGGACCTTTTTATGTGTCATGTAGGTTGGTACCTGTCACTATTTCCCCGATTTTTGATTTCTTTGGTTTCATTGTCCTTGGCTTTTTATTATCTTCGACTGTGCTTGGCTTAGTTTTTTCTTTTCATTTTGTTCATTTTTTATGGGGTTTTTGTACATTAGGGTGGAACGTAAAACAAGAATTTTTGAAACTAGAAACGGCGTAGTACGGAAAAGTTATATCAAGACGATTGAGAAATCCAGAAAAATAAAATTGTCAGGAAATTTGTATACACCTGGAAATGGCACGGAATTTTTTTTTATGTCAGGGAATTTTTTCAAGAGCGTAGTTAATTTTTTTTTAATTGCAATATTAAATGGAATAACAGGCTCTTTTTTTTTAAATCGATTTTTTGACTGAAAGTTCAGTTTATTCCAAGTGCAACAACTATTTTGTTGGAAATTTTTTTCTTGTTTTTTTTTTTGTCATTGAAAATTAATTTTCCTACTTAAAATATAACTATTGAATAATTTAGTGAAAAATTATTTTTGGTTGAAAATTTTTACCTTTTGGTATAAATCAATCTTCTGGGCTAAAATTTTTTTTATGGGAAATTTAATGATGATTTTTTTGTTTGAAATTTAACTATTTGGTTGAAAAATTGTTTTTATTTGTATTTTATAATGCAAATATTTTGTTGAAAAAAATCATTTTGGTTAAAAATAAAGTTTGTTCAAAATTGAAATCTTTTATCAAAAATTCATCTTTTTGTTTAAAATTCATTAGTTTGGTTGAAAAATTAAACTTTTATTCTTAAAAATTTATATATTAATTTAAAAATCGTCTTTCTTGCTAGACAATTAATTTTCTTCTTTCAAAATTGTTCGTCTTGTTTAAAAATTAATTTTTTTGCTTAAAACTTGCAAGTATTGTAATTAACTATTGATCATTTTAGTAATTAATTCATCTTTTTGGTTAAAAATAAAACTATTTTTTTAAAGTGTAAATAAAAATTTGTTTAAAAAATAAATCTGTTCTTTTGTCTTTTTGAAAGTTCAAATTTCACATTATTTAAATTAAATAATTTTAAATTTAATTTTAATTTTATTTTAATTTTAACTAAATTTTAAATACAAGTAGATAAAATAAAAATGTTTTTGGATTTTCATTCAAATTCATGTACTTTAGAAACAAATTCAAGAAATGATTAATTATGTTTTAACATTATTTAATCATTTATTTAATCTATCGTGCTAAAATATTCAAGAATATCTTGTAATATTAATTAAATTCCTATAAAATAAAAAGGGATATTATTTTTAATAAACTCGCGAAAAATCATACCTGAAAAACAGGAATATTCAGGGAATTTCCGAATTATAAAATTCCAAAATAATAAAATTCCCAAATTGAAAAATACCCGAAAAAATAAAATTCTCGAACTCCCGATTTCCCGTGAATTCTCCAATTCGGTAATATTATAAACTGTCGAGAATTTTTTAATTGAGGAAGTTTATTATTCGGAAATTTCAATATTTGGTAATTTTCCAATTTGGGTGTTTTGCAGTGTCGGAAATTTTATTTTTCGGGATTTTTCAGTCGTCCATTCTCAAATAATGAAATTCCCGATACTATAAAATTCCCTAATTAGAAAAATTCCTGAAAGCTTATAATATTACTGAATTGTAAAATTTCCGAAATTTATAATATTAAAAAAAACAATAATTGAAAAACAAATTTATTCAGGAACATATTTTTCAGTTATTATTTTAAATTGAGACAATAATTTTATAAACTTTATATAATATTATATTATTAACTGTCAGGAATTTTACTATTCAAGATTTTTTTAATTCAGTAAATTTATAAACTGCTCTGGAATTTTATTACTCGGGAATTTTTTAATTTGGGAATTTTATTATTCGGACATTTTCCAATCAAGGAATTTTATTTTTGGGGTTTTTTCAGTAGTCTCATAAACTTCTTGAATAAAACCCAAAAAATGTAATTGCTATAATTTAATAAATTTTAGAAATATAAAAAAAATGTCGAATGTTCAAATTCGGGAATTTTCTAATTCGGATATTTTATAATTAGGCGTTTCTCTTATGGAAGTTTTTTAATTCGGGAATTTTTTTATTCCCTAAAATTAGAAATATTCGAAAATTTCATTATTCGGAAATTTTCAAATTCGGTTACATTATGAATTATTCGGGAATTTTATTAAATATTCTGGAGTTTTCCTATTCGGGAATTGTACAGTTTTGGGTATTTTTATTTTTCGGAATTTTTCAGTCGTCCCATAAAATTATTGAATATAAACAATTAAAATTTTTAAGTGTAATAATTGTAATTATTTTATGAAAAAACGAACCAATTTCTTTTTAATTTGGGAATTTTTATATTCTCGAATTTTAATATTCCAGAATTTCATTATTCGGGCATTTTCCGATTAGAAATTTTAATTTTGGGGATGTTTCAGTGGTCTCATAAATTTCTTAAGTAAAAGCAAAAAAATTATTTGTAATAATTTTAAAAATTTTAGATATAAAAAAATGTTGAGTTTTCAAATTCGTGAATTTCCTAGCTCGTATATTTTATATTTCGGCGTTTTTCTTTTGGAAGTTTTATCATTAGAGAATTTTAACATTCTGTAATATTAGAAAGTAAAAATTTTCATTATTTAGGAATTTTCATAAACAAACAAAAAATTTTTATTTTCTTAATTTGGGAATTTTTATATTCTGGAATTTTATTATCAGGGAATTTCCCAATTAGGGAATTTTATCCCGAAAAATAAGATTTTCGACACTTTAAAATTCCCAAATTAGAAAATTTCCGAATTATCAAATTCCAAAATAATAAAATTCCCAAATTGAAAAATTCCCGAAAAAATAAATTTCTTGAACTCCCGATTTACCGTGAATTCTCAAATTCGGTAATATTATAAACTGTCGAGAAATTTCTAATAAAATATGAAATAAAATATATATAAAATTTAAAAAAAAATTAAAATTAAATATAAAATTCCCGATATTGTAAAATTCCCTGATTAGAAAAATTCCTGACAGTTTATAATACTACTGAATTGTAAAATATCCAAATAAAAAAATTTCCGAAATTTATAATATTTTTATAATATTTAATATTGAATTAAAAAATAATAATAATTGGAAAAAATGTTATCTAGGAACATATTTTTCAGCTTTATTTTAAATTGAAATAATAACTTTAGAAGCTTTATATAATATTATATTATTAACTGTTATTGTTCGGGAATTTTAACAATTGACATTTGTAATTGTAATAATTTTATAATTTGATAAAAAAATTAAATTTTTTTAATTTGGGAATTTTTATGTTCTGGAGTTTTATTACTCAAGAATATTATAATTCAGGAATTTTATTATGAGGGTATTTTCCAATTGAGGGATTTTATTATTGTGGATTTTTCAGTAGTCTCATAAAATTCTTGAATAAATAGCAACAAAATTTAATTTTAATAATTTAATAAATTTTAGAAATAAAAAATGTCGACGGTTCAATTTCGTGAATTTTCTAGTTGGGATATTTTATAATTTCGCGTTTTTCTTTTAGAAGTTTTATCATTCGGGAATATTTTGAGAATTTTACAATTCGGTTATATTATGAACTATTCGGGAATTTGATTACATATTCGGGAATTTTTTATTTCGGGAATTGGATTATTCGAGAATTTTCCCATTCGGGAAATTTAATATTCAGAAATTTTATTAGTCTGGAATTTTCCAATTCCCGAATTGAAAAATTCCCGATTAAAGGAATTCTCGAACTGAGGCATTCCAAGTAATTTTCGAAATCGATAATATTATAAACTTTCGGGAATTTTATTATTCGGAAATATTAATTCTCGGGAATTTTTCTGTTTGGAAATCTTGCTATTTGGAAAATGATATTTTTCAAGATTTTTCAAGCGTCCCTCCTCAAATAATGAAATTCCCGACACTGTACAATTCCCGAATTAGAAAATTCCTACGCATCAGAATTCCTGAATAATAAAATTTATGAAAATTTATAATATTACTGAATTGTAAAATTTTCGAAAAAGAAAATCCCGACAGTTTATAATATTCCTGCATTGGAAAATTATTATTTTTAATGAAAATAATTATTTAAGAAGATTTATATAATGATATATATTATAAACTCCCGGGAATTTTATTATTCGGAAATTCTATCATTCGGTAATTTTGTTAATCTGGAAATTTATTTTTTGGGAATTTTCAATCGTCTCATATAATTATTGAATATAAACAATTAAAATTTTTAAACCTAAACATTTAATAATTAGATAAACAAAATAATTTTAATTTTTGTAATTTGAGAATTTTTATATTAAGGAATTTTAATATTCGAGGATTTTATAATTCAGTAATTTTCTTTATCAGGGCATTTTGCAATTAGAAAATTATATTTTTGGGGATTTTTCAGTAGTGTCCTAGACTTCTTGAATAAAAAAAACTACAAAATTAATTGTAATAATTTAATTAATTCTAGAAAAAGGATGGATTGTTAAAATTCGGGAATTTTCTAGTTTGGATATTTTAGAATTCGGCGTTTTTCTTTTAGGAGTTTTTTCATTCGGGAATTTTTTTATTTTATAATATTCGAAATATTCGAAAATTTCATTATTAGGGAATTTTTGAATTCGGTTATATTATAAACTTTTCAGGAAATTTCCAATTCTGAAATTTTATTATTCGATAATTTGATTATTCTAGAATTTTCCAATTCGGGAATTGTTTCAGGATTCTTCAGTCGATTCACAAAATTATTGAGTACAGATAGTTAAAAAATCTAATTTAATTAATTTTAAAAGAGAATATTTTTTATAGTTTTAATTCGGAATGTGTCCAATTTAGTAATATTATAAACTATTCGGGAATTTTATTTTTCGGGATTTTTCAGCCATTCCTTAATATTATTGAATATAAACAATCAAAATTTTTAATTTTAATAATTTTATAAACAAATAAAATTTTTAATTGTTTTAATTTGGGAATTTTTATCTTCTGGAATTTTATTAATCGGCTATTTTCCAATTCAAGAATTTTATTTTGTGGGATTTTTCAGTATCCTCATAAAATTCTGGAATAAAAACAAAAAAAAAATCAATTGTAATGATTTAAACATTCGAAAATTTAATTATTAGGGATTTTTTCAATTCGGTTATATTATAAACTTTTCGGGAATTTTATTATTCGGAAATTTTATTATTCAATAATTTTCCAATTCGGGAATTTTTTCGGGATTCGTTAGTCGATTCATAAAATTATTGAATACAGACAGTTAAAAATTTGAATTTAATTAATTTTAAAAGAGGAAATTTTTTTGTATAGTTTTAATTCGGAATATTTCTAACTTAGTAATATTATAAACTATTCGGGAATTTTATTTTTCGGGATTTTTCAGCCATTCCATAAAATTATGGAATATAAATAATTAAAAGTTTTAATTGTAATCATTTAAATAAATTTATAAATAGAAAATTTATAATTGTTTAAATTTAGGAATTTTATTATTAAAGAATTTTTTTGAACATTTTATTATACGCGAATTTTTCAAATAATTTTCTGGATTTTTCAGTTGCTCTATAAAATTCTTGATTAAAAACAATTAAAAAATTTTATTTTGATATTTTTATTAATTATCTAAATAAAAATTTTATAGCGTACGGAATTTTATTTTTCTGGATTCTTTAGATGTCCAGAAAAGCATCCTAAAAAGATAAATCGATAGTAGACAAAATTTTGAATCGGTAAAAATTTGAAACTAACGAAAAGGGGTCAAGGTTCAATGTTTGACAAACTTTTATATGGGTAAAAAAATAATGGTAAATGTTTTATAAGCTGTTTTTGTAAGTGAAAAATAATAAATTAAAATTAAAATTTGAAAATGCTCAAAAACAAGTTTTTTTGGATTCGATTAATTACATATTTTGCGAGAGAAAAATTACAAATTCAGAAAAATTTGTAGAAAAAGTTATAAACTTCAAATATTTGATTGAAAATTTATTTTTGGTTAACTACTTTGTTAAAAAATCCACTATTTCTTTGAATATTTTTTTTCTGGGTTAAAAATAAATGTTAGTTTTGAAAATTATTATTTTTAATTATTATTTGGTTGAAAGTTTAACTACTTACTGAAGAACTCATTTTGTATTGAAAATTTATAATTTTAGTTGAAAATTAGTTTTTTTATCAAAATTAATTCTTTTCACTTAAAATTTGACTAATTTGGTAAAAATTCAACTCTGCTTGGAAATTTAACTTTTTTGTAGAAAATACGAATTTTAAAATTGAAAATTTTTTTTGATGAAAATTAATCTTCTTGGATGATAATTCAACACCTTAGTTACAATTTTTTTAGTACAAAATTACACTTTTATATGAAAAGTTCTTTTTGTTTGGATTGACAATTCAAAATTTTAGACGCATTTTTTGTTTGCTTATTCTCGGTGTGAAAATGATCTATTTTTCTTCAGATGTAAAAAAATTGAGTTATCGCTACGGAGGTTGTACGCTTTGAGATGAAAAATAATTTTTAAAACAAAATAAACATTTTTAATCGCTATTTAATTTTTAGTTTTATATGTTTTTTAATTTTATTTAAATATAATTTTCCGAAAATTTTTGAGAAAATTTAAGATTTCAAATTGAAAAATGTACCTAGAAAATTTTGAAAACGATTTCAAAATTAGAAAAATTACCTTCAGATATTCCGGATTCTTTTTTGAAAATTTTTTTGAAATAGTTCAAAATCTTTTGAAATCTTATCTTAAAATTAATTTTTCAACATACAATATTATTTAAAAATTTTCTAGGAATTCTAAGAAAATTTTTTAGTTATCTTAAAAACTATGAATATCCCTAAAAAGCTTGAAAATTTAATTTCCAAATTTTCAAAAATCTGCATTATAACTTCAATGTATTTAAACGCTTTAAATTTTTCGAAACATTTCTAAAAAATTTTAAATATTGCTTCAAAGTATCCTAAATATATTTTTAAAGGCAACAATTTTTCTAAAATTGGGTAAAATCCTGTTTAATAATAAATAAAAGTTATTGGAAATTTTCAATTTGTATTAAAAAGTATTTTTGCTTCAAATTATAATTTACCTAAATTTTTTTTCTTTCTTTACTGAAAAATATTTGCTAATTGAAAATACGTCTTTTTGGTTTAAAAATTCGCCACTTTGCTAGAAAGTTCGTCATTTCTATTAAAATTTCAATTGTTTGATTTAAAATTAAAACCTGATTTATTTGAGAATTAAAATATTTTGTTGACAATTCGTATATTTGAATAAATTCAACTCTTTTTATTTAAAATTAAATTTTTTAATTTTAATTATGCTACTATATTTTTATTTATTTTTTATTTATTTATAATTTAATCCACTTTATTAAAAATTCACTCGCTTTATTGAAAATTTATGATTTTAGTTAAAAATTCATCTCGTTAATTCAAATGTGACTATTTGGTTGAAAATTCATCTTTTTGATCGAGAATTCAACTATTTTTCGAAATTATAATATAACTATTACATTTTTTTTAATGAAATTTTTTGTGGAAAATTCATATTTTTTAATTAAAAAATTAAACTGTTACGTAGAAAATTCCACTTTTTGGAAAATATTAATTCTTTTTTTGTTAGAAATACAGCTGTTTGAAAATAAATCTTTTTTGTTCAAAAATTAATTAATTTGTTTGAAATTTCACTTTTTTGTTCAAATGTTGATTAACAAATCTGAAATTTAAAAAAATCTTTGTTAATTTTCTTCAGAAATTTGGCAAAGAAAAAAATAGTTATTATACATTTTTTTCGCATTAAAAATAATTTGTGGCCTTAAATAAAAAAACTCAAAAATTGTTGAAGCTAATTAAGTTAATAATCCATATTTGGCTTGTAATCTACATTTCAAGTGTTTCCAAAATTTTTTTTCAATAAAGAGGTCAAATCGGAAGTAAAACTGGTTTTATCCAAAAATGTGCCCTATTTAGAAACAATGGAACTAAAAGTGTTTACGTCTTTTTTATCAAAATTTTTAGACTCATTGTAAATTTAAAGATTCGAGTTCGTGATAAAAAAAGAGCACATATTGGGGAGCTCTTCGAAAAATGAACTAGTTTTTGACGGAAATCTGTAAATTCATCTACCTAGAAAAAATGAAATTATTTATTATTTTATTTATTACCTTAATGGTGTTCTTTAATTTAATTGGTAAGTGGAATAATTTCATAAATTTTTATTAAATGTTTATTTTTTAAGAAAATTATTAAAATATTCGACGATTTATTGTTTTAATTACAACTTAAGATTTTTTTTTAATTCAGAAAAATTTTTCTGGATTCAATTAAACTAAACTAACAAAAAAATAAATTATAAATTTTCTACGATTCTTGAGAAAATTCAAAAAGATTTGTAGAAATTACAGATATTTTAAATAAAAAATTCAACAAACGTGTTAATCTTCAAATAGTTTAATTCATTTAAACTAGAAAAATTTGCAACAAAATATTTGAATCCTCGAACAAACAAAATTATATTTAACTAGTTGTATTTTTAACAAACAAAATAAAAATATTTTAAAAGAAGAGAAAAATTTTGAAGAATTTTTTTAAAATTGTCAACCCGAAAATATAAATTTTTAATAAAAAAGTTCATTTAGCAGGAAGAAAAGAAAATTTGTGTAAATTCGAAACTTCAAATTTTGATCGTAAAAAAATATATCAAAAATTAACTTTTTAAAAAAAGGACCCAAGCTATGAAAAAAATCAATAGAAAAAATTGCTCATTTAAAAGAGAATGTGTTCGTTAAAGCCCAAGGAGCTTTAACCAAAGAGAATTCACAATAATCACAAATTTGTACATATTTTTTTAATGCAAATTTTTTGTCGATTCGTCTTTTATTTTTAATGCATTTGCATCTATTTGCAAATTTCTTCCTGCTGACGATTAGATTTTTAATTACAGACATTATTTTTTGGCCAAATTTCTTGGCAGAAGATTTACTTTTTTTTTGTAATTTATATTTTAGTGTTGAAAATGCATCTAAAATTATTTTTTGTTCAAAATGCACCTATTTTTTTGTTGAGTAAAAATGTATCTGTTTTAGTAGAAAGTTATTCATTTGTTTTGACTAAAATGCAACTGGTTGTTTGAAAACCGATTAATTCAAAAATCAATTTTTAAATAATAAACCTCTCATAAAAAAATAATCTATTTTGTGTGAGATAAAAAAGTTTCAATTTTTTTCTTGTTTTGTGACCTTCCAAAAACTTTACAAAATTTTATTTTTAAATTTTCAAAAACCTACCTTTTGCTCAACGTTTTTGAAATTTTGTATTACTTGTAAATCTTTTTGAAAACTTCTAAGTCTTTTTTAATTGATTCTAGTTTTTCTTAAAAATTTGAAAAAGTTCTGCCAAATTCTTTTGGAATCTTTTGAAATGTTTTAAAAATATTTTCTTAAAATTAATTTTAAAAATAACAAAGAATCACTTTAAATATTGCCAGGAATTAAAAGAACAATTTTTCTTGTCTTGAAACCTTTCAAAAACTGTACAAAATTTTATTTTAAAATCTTCAAAAATCTACAGTTGCTTCAGGATATTTGAAATTTTGTATTATTTTCTAAATTTAAAAAATTTCTTTATAGTTTTTAAATTGATTCCAGTTATTCCTAAAATTTTGAAAAAGTTCTACAAAATTCTTTTGAAATGCTTTTCAACGTTTGTAAATATTCTCTTAAATTTAAGTTTTTCAACGAAATAATCACTTTAAATATTGCCAGAAATTATGAAAAAATGTTGTTGATGTTAAAAGATAAAATTTTCTATTTCAATTGAAAATTAACTTTTTGGTTGAAAAATCAGATTTTTCGTTTCCAATTATAATATTTTTGTAGAAAAATTATATTTTCGATATTAAAATTAAACAATTTGCTAAAAAATTCAATTAACTCTTTGAAAGTTGAAATACTTTAATAAAAATCAATCTTTTAAGTTTCGAATTCGTCATTTTAGTTGAAAATTCTTTTTTTGTTTAAAAATTAAACTATGTTCTCAAAAATCCGTTTGTGGTAGAAATCAATTTTTTTGCTAAAAATTTAACTATTTTTGTTTTGAAGTATTTTGTTGAAAATTGATCGTTTTCCTTAAATTTAACTGATTTTACCTCATTTTTAAAAATTAAAATTCAACCAATCCATTTTCGGTTGAAAGATAAACTTTTTAGTTTAAAAATTCAACTATTAGGTTGAAAATTTATGTCAGTTATTAAAAATTTGTCCTGTTTGACAGAAAATTAATCTTTTTGGTTGACAATTCATCACTATGGTTAAAAATTTATGTTTTTTTAAAATTCTGTTCTTTAGTTAACAAACAATTTTGTTTTAATCTAATAAATTAAACACAAATTTTTGTTGTCACTAATTTTTCCATTCTGAAAAAAAACTTATAAATGGGAAACACATTATATAGGTGGAAGGTGACTAGGTCTATTTACCAGATTTACAAAATTGCTTTGTCTTTTTTTTCAGTTCAAAAAAGTAGCACAATGACGTTCTTATATGAAATATTCCATATTTGTCACTAATTTTTAAATTTCGAACCAACTACTTCTAAATAGGAAGTATATTATTCACATTTAGGTAAAGAAATAGTTTTAAAAAGTAGCCTACCCCATAAACATTTTTTTTTAGATTTTTTAAAACCTGGAATCGAAAAAAATAATTTAGTATTTCTATAACAACTTTCAAGCCCAAAATTCGATTTTTGAAATTTTTTATTTTTTATTTCAGCATTTTTAACTATTGTATCAAAATTCAAAATTATTTTTTTTTTACAAATTGAAAAATTGATAAATTCTGGTAAAAAAAGATTATAACGCGCGCGTGTTGTTTTTCTATTCGAGGAGAAAATAAATTTATAAATATAAAATGAAAAATCGTAATCCCTATTAATTTTTTAAGTTTATTTTGTTTTAAGGTTATGTAAATATAATTTTCTCAGACTTTTTATAAAATTAAAAATATCCAATTCATATAATTATGAAGAAAATTTTCAAGAAGTGTTTCAAAATTAGAAAATGCGTTAAAATTTTGGAATCTTTCAAAATTATAAATTATTTTTGAAGTTTTTTAAAAACCTTTAAATATTAGTTCAAAAAATTCAAATTTTTCTTAAGATTTTTAAAAATATCATTAAAAATTTTTTTAAATTGCCTTAAAATCTTCCAGACTTATTTTTGAAAATTTTGAATATCTTTTTATGTGCTCTTTTTTTTAATAATCTATTATAATTAATTTTCTAAAATAAAAGATCGTTTCCGATTTTCCCAGGAATCCTATGCATTTTTTCATTTTCTTTAAGCCTTTCAAAATTCTCTAAAAAAAACTTCTAAATATTTTGTTCACATTTTTAAAAAATGTGGGTTTTTATTTCTTAAAAAGATCGTTCTTAAAAATTTTTAAATATTTTTAAGTTAAATTTTATTTTTCAAGCTTTTCAAAAATTCTAAATATCTCTTAAATTAATTCAATTTTTGTGCACTTTTAATCTAGAAAACTCGGAAAATTTAGTCTAAATTTTTTTACATTTTTTTAAATTTAGAAAATAATTTTAAATATTTAAAAAATCTGCTTTCGACAAAATGTACAAAAAGTACTTATTATTAATTATTTTTCTACTAAAGTCCAATCACTATAAATTTTTGAACTAATTTATGATTTTTTAAAGAATTGTTATTTTTTGAAATAGGTCTTTTAATTTTTTTTCAGTAAACTGTGAAAATTTACTACTTTTTGGGACAAATGACAATTAACGAATGCTAATAGTACCATTTTTTTGCTTATGATATTTTGCAATTATTCAATTAATTTTTCAACAAAGTACATGAATTTTCATCTAAAAGAGACCAATTTTCGCCCAAAATTAGAATAGTTAAAATGTTAGAAACACAAATGTGCAACAACAAAAAAACGAATTTTTAACGGAATAGTTTCTTTTTTCATAAAAAACTGATTTTTTATGAAAAAATAGAAGAATTAAATTTTTAATTAAATCAATCAATTTTTAACCAAACATTTAATTCTTAACAAAATGATTCAAGTTTAAACGCAAAAGATGAATTTCCTATTTTCATTCTCGGAATAAGAAAAGTAAAATTTAAAAAAGAAAAAAAACGAGTTTTTAGATCAATTAATTTCTTTTTAAACTAAAAATATACATTTATAATAAAAAATAGAATAGTTGCATGTTCAGACAGAAATGTTAATTTTCTATATAAAAAAAACAGTTTTAATTAAATATTTTTTGTTACCAACGAAATAAATTCTTAACAAAAAATATAATATTTAAATTTGCTACAAAACAGAAAATTAAATTCTGTTAAACGCTCTAGAAATGCTCGGTGGAGCTTAAATGTTAAGCATCTTCTCGAGAGCATTTGCTCATCATAATTCCTGCGTGCGCCAAGTCTTAGTACCATAGAGTACAATGAGTGCAAGAACAGAGTTATATTTTAAGATTTATTTTAATAATTTATTTATACTGTAAAATAAATCTAGAGAGCAATACAAAAATATAATTGTTTCTTCAACTGTTCTCCATTTTTTTTATGTAACCAAAGCATCTCAATAAATTTGTTTCATTCTTTTCAAACAGCGGTCTCTGTATCACACACTAAAAAAATACTGACTTCGTGTATTAGCGTTCTCTCTTTGCATTCGTGCGCCAGGTCTCACTACCGCAGAGCAGAGTGGTTGCAAGTACCGAATTATACTTTAAGATATATTTTGTGTATTTCTTTATACTGAAGAATAAATCTAGAGACAAATACAGGGATGCACTTGTTTCGTTAATTTTTCTTCATTCTCTCAGCGTGACGAAAGCATCTGATTAAAATTCTTTCATTCTTTTCAAAAGGCTGTTCCTCTATACAACAGACTTTAAGAATTCTGACTTCTTCCATTAGCGTTCTCTCCTTGTCTGCGTGCGCCAGGTCTCAGTACCATGCAGCACAGTAGGTGCAAGTACAGAGTTATAATTTAAGATGTATTTTATGTATTTTTATACTGTAAAATAAATCTAGTGACGAATACAGAAATAGACTTGTTTCGTCAATTTTCATCCCTTTGTTCTCTCAACGTGAACATAGAATTTCAATAAATTTATTCTGATTCTTTTCAAACGGCGGTCTCTATACCACATTCTTTAAATATCCTGAGTTCATAAATTAAAATTCTCTCCTTTTCTTCGTGCGCCAGGTCTCGCTACCATACATCACAATGGGTACAAGTACAGAATTATACTTTAAGATGTATTTGCTGTACTTTTTATACTGTAAAATAAACCTAGAGACGAATACAGAAATAGACTTGTTTCGTCAATTTTTATCCCTTCATCCTCTCCGCGCAACCAAAGACTTTCAATAAATTTATCTATATTATTGTCAAACAGCGGTCTCTATACCACATTCTTTAAAAATCCTGACTTCTTCCATTAGTGTTCTCTCATTTTCTTCGTGCGCCAGGTCTCACTACCATACATACTGTAAAATAAGTCTAGAGATCAACACAGAAATAAACTTGTTTCGTAAAATGTTCTCCATTCTCTCAACGTATCCAAAGTATCTCAATAAATTTCTTTCATTCTTGTCGACTGCTTTTCCCTTATACTACTTTCTTTAAGGGAATTTAAGACGGGATTTAAGATTCTGGCCGCAATTTCGAATATTTTTTTCTGAATTTTCGCATTCGTCATTTAAATATTATACTCTTTGTTTAGAAATAACTGATTTTTCAATCAAATTTTTATAATTTGTTTCATAATTAAAAAGGAGAGAGCAATAGAGAAAAATAACAGTGACGCTCAGTCTTCACTGTGTATGCACTTTCGGGGCGTTCTTCGTGCGCCAGGTCTCAGTACTATACAGCAGAGTAGATACAAGTACAGAGTTATACTTTAAGATGTATTTTATGTATTTTTTATCTTTTAAAATAAATCTAGAGACCAATGAAGAAATGCGCTTGTTTCGTCAATTTCTCTTCATTTTCTCATCGTGACGAAATTATTTTAATCAATTTTTTTAATTTTCATCAAACAGCCGTTCTTCTGCGCACATTCTTTAAGAATCCTCACTTCGACGATTAGCGTTCTCTCATTTTCGTCGAGCGCAAGGTCTCACTACCATATAGTACAGTTAGTGCAAGTACACAATTATACTTCAAAATTTATCTGATGTATTTCTTCATAGAGTAACGTAAATCTAGAGATCAATAAAGAAATACACTTGTTTCTTAACATTTTCTCCATTCTCTTAAATTTTCCAAAATATCTCAATAAATTTATTTCATGCTTGTCAAACAGCTGTTACTCTATACCACATTCTTTAAGAATCCTGACTTTGTCCATTAGCGTTCTCTCCTTTTCTTCGTGCGCCAGGTCTCAGTACCATACAGCACAGTAGGTGCAAGTACACAGTTATATTTTAAGAGGAATTTTATGTATTTTTTACACTGTAAAATAAATCTAGAGACCAATCCAAAAAGAAACACTTGTTTCGTCAATTATGTCTCTATACCACATTCTTTAAGGGGATTCATTAGAGTTATAAAACGGGATGTAAGATTCTGGCCGCAATTTTGAAAAATGCCGTCTGTTTTTTTGCATACGGCATTTAAATATTTTTCTCTTTGTTTAGACAGTGCCGATTTTTCGATAAAATTTTTATATTTGTTATAATAATTAAAAAGGGAGTGACCAGTAGACAAAAGTAGCAGTGACGCTCAGTGTTAGCTGTGTGTCGACTTTCGCGCCGTTTTATCATTTTCTTCGTGCGCAAGGTCTCACTACCAAACATCACAGTGGGTGCAAGCGCAGAGTTATACTTTAAGATCTATTTGAAGTATTTCTTTAAACGTTTAAAGGAAGTTAGAGACTAATTTATCAATTTATTTTGTGTCTATAAATAGTTATTGTTTCTAAAAAATGTTTCAACCATACAAATTTATAAATTTCTTTTTCTCTTCACAGATTCGAGCTCACAGGTGGTGGCTGGTCTTCCTGGATCAGACCCTACTCTTACTCGATCCGGCTCTTTTCCAGATAATCCATCGCATACGACTGCCAAATTCCAGCAACCATCCCTTACTCAATCAAAATCTGTACAAGATACGCCAACGAATACGGCAGCAGTAAAATCAAAAAGTGCTCTTACTCGATCGTCTGCTCTGAAAAGATTTCCATCTGGTACGGTTTCAGTAACGAAAACCCCTTCTCTTACTTACTCGAAAAAGTTGAAAAAGTATCACTCTCGTACAGTTTCAGTAGTAAATAAACCTTTTTTTACTCACTCGATACAGATGGAAAAATATCCCCCTAGTACAGTTTCAGTAGTAAGTAAACCTTTTCTTACTCACACGAAAAAGATAGGAAGTGAATAATCTTATACGCCTGCATAATTACCACAATCTTCTAATTAACTATGGAATGCTAGACGACATGATCCAATGCTTTATTACACAGCCACACAAAAGAAATCGTTTTCCTGATCTGGAGGTCAGACCATGTTTACTATATGTTTTTTGGGTCGCTGGATCGGAATCCAAGGTCAAAAACCCTCAGCACGTCAGGGTTCTGACATACTCTAAGAAAACCCATAAACCTTTTTTTAGTATCTTTTTCTGGGTCTGGAGGTGACATCATGTTCATTATATGTGTTTAGGGTCGCTGAATCCGAATCCGAGGTCCAAGAACCCCCAGAATGTCAGGGTTTCGACATAACCTTCAAAATACCTCATAATCTAAGCTATTTAACGCT
>JAWWLR010000128.1:23449909-23468532 GCA_035041075.1 Acraspis erinacei | reverse complement strand
AATTAGCATGTCTTTTGCTGCTTTATCGATTTGAAGTTTTGTGTTTTTCATCTTGTATCTCATGTGAGAAATATATGCGTCTAAGCAATAATTGTTAAAACTATTTGTTTAAACAAATTATTTTTAAAAATTTGACTCAATTAAAATTGAGATCCTCTCGAACCCCAACTGTGGTATCATTTAGAGCTCATTTATCGTTTTGGGTTCCTTTTCAGCAAATGGGGTTCATTTTTTTTGCAGCTCCTTTGGAACCAAAAATGGGTTCCAATGGAAACCCCAGTTTTTTCTGTGAAAATGAAACGTGAATTTTATTAATTATTTTTTTTTAAATTAGAAATATTTTTTTCATGTCAGGGGACTGGGAGTCAGCCTGGGGTGAAATTGAGTAGCATATTGTCGGAGAGAACACATTGGCAGTGAAACATATGCCACCTGAATACTAAAAATCAGGGGTGCAATCAGAGAACCTGATCAAAAGGTGCGTGTGTATGGAGGCTATGAATGCCTATGTAATGACAGTGTAGTTTGAAACATGATGAAAGTGTATAACGTTGTTATTACATTTTTTTGACAGTCCCTCCACAAACACTATTCATGACAATCTGCATTTTCATTATTTCCTGGGCAATCGTTATAAAGTTTCTTTTGTGAATTTCCTAATCGATCGACAAAAATCATACCTGAAAGTAATCAGATAAATCCTCAAAAGGATGGAAATGGGATTTTCATTGTGAAATCAACGAGGTCTGATTTATGGTTATGAAGTGGAAACCTACGAATTTATGGGACTAAGCTTGTATTTATATTTGGGAGAATTTATAGTCATTATTTTATTAGCAATTTTCTGGAATTTTACTAAACAAATTTATTTAAATTAAGTGTAAAAAATTTGGCATGATTAATAAATCGAGAAAAATAAAATTCCCGATTCGGTGACATTCCCGAAAAAGGAATTATTCAAATAAAATAAATCCAGACATTATAAAATTATTGAATAATAAGATTCCCTATAGTTTATAATATCATCGAATTTGAAAATTCCTGAAATTATTATACGAAATATAAAATTATACGAAATATAAAAACCTCGAATTGAAAAATTATGGAATAATAAAATTCGCGATTAATAAAACTCTCTAATTAAAAAATTCCCGAATAATAAAATTCGCAACAGAAAATTGCGCATTCTGAACTATGTGATCTAAAAAATTCCAGAATTTAAACAATTGAAAAACTTTGCTTATAAATATGATTTATTAATTGAAAATCAAATATTTTAAATAATTATTTTGAATTTTTCAATTTCGGGACAAAACGCTTTGTTACAGTTTCTTAAATTCTTGTTCGAATTTAAAATTAAAAAAATTAAATTAAAAAATTAAATATTATTAAATTAATTAATTAATTTATTAATTAAAATTAATTAATAAATTAATTAAATAATTAATTAATTAATATTATTAAATTAAAAAATTAAAAATTAAATTTAAAATTTTAATATTCGGGAATTTTATGGGACACTGTAAGATTCCCACATCGGAAAATTCCCGAATAATAAAATTCCTGAATCGAAATATTCCAGATAAGATTATAATATCACCGAATTAGAAAATTCCAGACAGTTTATAATATTACTGAATTTTAAAATTCCTTAATTATAAAAATTTCCTAATTTAAGCAAATAAAAATTTGTTCATAATTATGATTCATGTATTACAATTAAAATAAAAAAATATTGAAAAAAATGTAATGTTTAAATTGGGAATTTTTGTAATGCAGAAATTTTCTAATGCGGGAAATTTATTATTCAGAAATTTTATATTTCTGGTAATATTATAAACTGATGGGGAATTTTTCAATTCGGGAATTTTAATGCTCGAAATTTTATTATTCGGGAATATTCACATTCGGAAATTTTTTATTTCGGGAAGAAATTTTATATCTCGAGATTTTTCAATTTTCTCTTGCCGAAGTTAAAATTTCCTTGAAATTATTGAATTTAAAAAAAATCACTATTGTTTATAATACTATCAAATTTCAAGATTTTTGTAATTATAAAATTGCCGAATAATAAAAAACCGGAGTAGTTTTTAATATTACCGAATTCGAAAATTCCCGAAATTACTGTATTCCCAAATTTAAAAAATTGAGATATAGTTATTGACATTAGCGGATTTCAATATTCCTGAATTTATAAAATTCCAAAAGGGAAATTTTCTAAATAATAAGCTTCCCGACAATTTATAATATTGGCGAATATGAAAATTCCGGAAATTATAAAAATGCCGAAATATAAAAATCCTGAATTGAAAAATTCCCTAACAATTTATAATATTACGGAATTTGAAAATTCCTGAATAATTGAATTTCCGACAGGAAGTTTGCGAATTTTAAAATATTCGAACTAGAAAATTCTTGAATTAAAAATTTTTTTAAATTGTTTTTTAATTATTATTATTTATTTATTTATTATGAATAGAACAATCAAATATTTACACCAAAAAATTTTTTTTACTTTTCCAAGTTTTTTTTAAATTAATTTTTAAATTTAAAATAAGAATAATTGTGTAGAAACTTTTTGTAATTTTTAGAACATTTAGAACATTTTTTGTAATTTTTTAAACACTACGCACATTTTGAAATCAATTTTTTCATCCAGAAATATATTTTTTCAACTACTGTTATTTTAAACTCGAACAATAATTTTAAAAAGTTTTATCATGAAACAGATTTTTTTCTTTGACGTAAACACTTGATTATTTTATTTTTAATAAATAAATAATACTTAACAAACTTATTTTTTCATTCCTTTGGAAATATTATGGATGTAATTTTTTTATTGTTTTTTTTTTGTTTGGGATGGCAAAATTTTGAAAAATTGTTAATTTAATTTAATTTTTTTAAATTTAATTCAACATTCCTGAAATTGACCAAAGACTATCTGAAAATATTTATTTCATTTTTTATTACTTTATAATATTTTTAAAATGGTTTTTTTATAGAAAAACTTTTTTCATCAACATAATTCAAAATTCTTGCAAGGATATAAAAAATTCCTTGATTTTGATGAATCGATCGACCTATAAAATTAATAAATTTCATTAAAGATTAAGGAACTTATGCTCGTTCACAATATTTTAAACATCTGTTATAAACAGAAAAACTTTTTGATCATATATTTTTAAATAAAATAAGTCTAACAATTTTTGTAAAAAAAATCAAAAAGCGGGAAAATGGATAAGGTGGAATAGAACTTTTCTTTTCCATAAACAAATTTTGATTTAATTTATCATTGTATTTTTAAATGTTTTTGTAATATTTTGTATTTTTGTATTTTTTCTTGTAAATTGTTATTGTTTAATTCGTTCAAATTTAAACCATATAAAAATATAAATACAAACAAAGTGGAAACACTTTTTTTATGAACAAAATAATAGACAAATTAAAAAAAATCGTAGTTAATTGGAAAAGGTTGTGTCATTCATATTGAATTTACTGTAATTTTCTGGAAATAAAGCAAATTCTGTAAATTATATACAAAATTCTCAAATCATACAAGATTTTTTTTTAATCCGTAACAAAATATTGAAAAATAAACCAAGTTTGTTTCTGAAGAAAGGGTCAATATTGAGCGCGTAGCGCGCACAATGTTCTACTACAAAAAAAAAAAAAAATAGTCCATAATTTCTAACATCGTGCCTAAAAAATTTCTTTAAATATATAAATAATTTTCGTATGAAAAAGTGAATGCTTCTATACAAATCTTCATCTCGAAAGTCACTTCAGTTGTAAATCCTTTCAAAAATTCCTCATCACCAGGATAAAAATTCTCGTATAAATTCAAGCCTCACTAATACTTTCCAGTCTTTACGGACACCTTCCATAAGTCCCCTGACAAGTCAAGCTAATCCCCAATTCCCCATTTCCAGAATCTAAAAAGCGCCGAATATTTAAAAAGCTAAAAATAAATAAAAAATTCCCGAAATCGTGGACCGTGTAGAAATCGGGTCCTACGGATTGTTGGAAGTTTCGATTCGCCTCGAGGTTACGGCAACCTTGCACGTGAGTGAATTTATTTAGGGGTGGATCGGGCCCGTCGTGGCGTGCGACGCTATTCTTTTGTGCCCACGACCCCATAGACGCACCGGCGCCCCATAATTTTCTCTCTCTCTCTCCCTCCTTCTTTTTTTCCCGAAAACCCATCTCTTTCTTTTCCTTTCCCCCTTTCCCCCTTCCCCCTTTTGACCCCCTCACCAGTTTCTTTTCAATTCGGTCCCCGGGTGCACACGCTCGTGCATGCGCATGCGAGAGGGGTCGCTGTCGCACGACCCGACCCTCCAGTAGCAGAGGGGTAGCACGTACCTATAAGAGTAACACACACACACACACACACGCTCGCATTTATACTTTTAGACATTTTTATTTCACACAGGGATTCCAATTTATGTTCGTGTGGATATAAAGGTATAAGGTATATAGAGGCCTCGGACTCATTTTGGAGTTTAGAGATAGGAAATAGTGTGAATAGTGTTTAAAATTACATTTTTTTGTTTGTTTACCAGCGAAGGTACGTGGGTTAGCGTTAACAGATTTCAGACAATTGAATTCAATTTAAATGAATAAATTAGATGCTTTAGAATTTTTCTTAATTTTCTTACATTTTTCAGAGTCTCCAGGCATTGATAATTAATAATGTACACATATAAAATAAGATTACTAAGATTTAAAATTTAAATAGTACAGTTTAATCACATCAACAAATAATAATTGCAAACACAATGTTCAAAGTGTTACATTATTTTGCTTTTAGGTACACATTTTATTATTTGGTTGAAAGTATAACAAGTTTCTTAAAAGGACATCCTTGTTGATTGTAAATTTAACTGGTTTTTTTTAATTCATCGATAAGAGTTAAAAATTCATACATTTTCGTGAAGCATTAACCTTTTCTTTGAAATTCATATTTTGTTGCTGATCAATCAACTGAAATCTTTTTCGGATGAAATACAATTTTTATGGAAATTTGTCTTCATAATTTAAAGATGACAATTTATGTATGTGTGGATATAATTGTATAAGATATATAGAGACCTCGAATTCACTTTATAGCTTAGAAATTGAAAATAGTTTAAATACTGTTTAAAATTCTTTTTTTTTCGTTTGTTTAAAAGTGAAGGTACGTGGGTTAGCGTTCACAGATTTCAGACAATTGAATTAACTATAATGAAGAAATTAGATACTTTTTAATTGTTCTTAATTTTCTTAAATTTTCCAGAGTCCCTAGGCATTGCTAATTAATAATGTACAAATATAAAACATGATTACCAAGAATCCTAATTTAAGTAGTACAAAATAATTACTTCAACAAATAATAATTTAAGAGGCAATGATTTTGAATTGTTCAATTTGGTACTTTATTTTGTTTTTAGAAATAAATTTTATTATTTGGTTGAAAGTGTAACAAGTTTATTAAAAAGACATCGATTTTGATTGGAAAGGCAACTTTTTTGTTAAAATTCGTCTTTTCGAGTTAAACATTCAAGCCTTTTCGTGAAACCTTAACCTTTTGTTTTAAATTCATATTTTGTTTCTGATAAATGGAATCAAATCTTTTTTGGATGAAAACTAATTTTTCTGAAAATTTGTCTTTTTTATTTAAAGATTCCAAATTAAGTGCTTGTGGATATAAAGTTATAAGGTATATAGAGGCCTCTGACTCACTTTAGAATTTAGAGAAAAAAACAGTGTAAATAAAGTTTAAAATTGCATTTTTGGTTTGTTTAAAATTGAAGGTACGTGGGTTATAGTTTAAGATTTCAGACAATTGAATTAACTCTGAAAGAATAAATTAGATACTTAGGAATTGTTCTTAATTTTCTTACATTTTCAAGAGTTCCTAGGCATCGCTAATTAATAATGTACTAATATTTTTAAATCAAATAGACGAATTAAAGAAAAAAAGTTGCTTTTCCAATAAATTGATTATTGGAAAAGCAAATTTTTTTCTTTAATTCGTCTATTTGAGTTAAAAATTCAAGCCTCTTCGTGGAACATTAAACTTTTGTTTAAAGTTCACATTTTGTCGCTGATAAATCAAATAAAATCATTTTTGGGTGAAAACAAGTTTTTCTGAAAATTTGTCTTTTTGAATTAAAGATTCCAATTTATGTACGTGAGGATATAAATGCCTCGGACTCACTTTACAATTTAGAGATAGGAAATAGTGTAAATAATTATTCAAATTCCATTTTTTTGTTTGTTCATAATTAAAGGTACGTGGGTTCGCGTACATAGATTTTATACAATTGAATTGCATTTAAATAGATAAATTAAATACATAATAAAGCATTTTTTCAACAAATAGTTCAATTTTCAATCCAGAAGATTATTTTGCTACTAGTAAAAACGAATTAAAAAAATACATGTATTTTCAATTAGGTAGTTAAATTTTTTATTAAAAAAGAACAATTCTGAACCCGAATATTTTCACTAAAAAAGATGAAATTTTTACAAAAAGAGATAAATTTTCAAATGTTCAAAAAAATAGTAGCATTTTTAACAAAAACAAATTGTTTTGTCAAGAATAGTTTTCAATTAAAAAGGATGACTTTTTAACAACATTTTTTAATTTTTAGCAAAATAGAATTTTTAATAAAAAAAAATGAATTCCGAACGAAAAAAAGAGTATTAGACAAATTTAAACCAAGCAATTCGACTTTTTACCACAAAGATAGATTTTCAACAGTGAACAATTATTTTTTTAATAAAGAAAAATGATTTTTCAAACAAATTCTTGAACTTCTGACTAAAAAGATTCATTTTTAACCAAGAATCGAATATTTCGATGTACACTTAAGAACATGAAATTTTTAATTAAAGAAAACGAATTTTAAAAAATTTGTTAAATTGTTAACTAAAAAACCACAATTTTAACATTTCGCAGTATAATTCAATTTCTACCAAAAAAAAGTTCAAACATCTTTTCAACCGACTCGAATTATTCTGAAAATTTTAAAATAGTATTCAAAATAAAAAAATTGCGTAAAAAACTTATAAATTTTTTTCGACGTTTTTATAAATGGTTTGAAATTGTTTGAAATATTCTGTAAAAAATCATTTTTTAAAATAGAAAGTCATTTCTTTTCTCGAGAATCTTAAGAAAAATGTTTAATTTTCTCAAAACATCAAATAAATTTTAAACCAATAGGTTGAATTTTGCAACTAAGAAAAAAATAATTTTCAATAAAAAAATTCTACACACCTGTTGAATTGTATACAAAATTTTTGATTTTTTTACAAAACTGAATTCGGTTAAATCTCCAACCGAAGAGTTCAATTTTTAACCAATTAATTAAACCTTCACGTAAATAAATAAATTTTTTCTACCGAAAAAAATACTTTTTTCAACATAAGAAACAAACATTTTAAACAAATAGTTAAATTTTCAACCAAAAGGATTAGTTTTTTTGCCACAATGATAATTTTTCAACCAAAAACAATTATTATTTAAAAAACAAAAAAAACGAATTTCCCACAAAATTAGTTAAATTTTAAACAACGAAAAAATGAATTTTTAATATTTTTCAGTACAAGTCAACCAGAAAAAATAAGTTTTCGACAAAATAGTTGAATCCTCAATTAAACAAATTATTTTTTTACGAAAAAATAAATTTAAACCAAAAAGGTAAAATTTCTACAAAAAATAATGTTCAAACATCTTTTAAAATTACACGAATTATTCAAAAAATTTGGAAGTATTATTCAAAATAAAAAAACCGCCTAAGAACTTCTAGCTTTTTTTCTGTGCTTTTATAAATGGTTTGAAAATTTTTGAATTTCTCTGTAAAAATTCAGTTTTTCAAAATACAAAATCATTTCTTTTCTCAAGAAGAGTAGGAATAAATTTTAATTTTGTAAAAACGATTTTTCAAAAAGTAAAATAAATTGTTAACCAATTAGCTGAATTTTTAAATAGGGGGATTAATCTACTACAAACAAAATACGGAATTTCGTCAAATTATATCAATTTTTTAACCGAAATGTTAAATTTTGAAACTAAACAAGATAAATTTTTGACCAAAAAAATAAAATATTTAAGTTTTTATTAGAAAAAAAATATTTTTCAATAAAAAAGTCTACACATCAGTTGAATTCCCTTCAAAATTATTGAGTCTTTTACAAAACTGAATTCCGTTGAATTTATAACCCAAGAGTTCAATTTTCAATCAAATAATTAAACCAACACGTAAATAAATTAATGTTTAACGAAAAAAAAAATTATCAAAGTAGTTAAAATTCCAACAAAGTAGTTGCATTTATATACAAAAATTAATTTTGTACCAAAAAATACATATTTTCAATGTAATAAACAAAGTTCTAAATAATTAGTTAAATTTCCAACAAGTAAAAAAATTAAATAAACATACATTTTAAATTAAATAGTTGAATCAGATTTTTTTACAAAACAGTTTTAAGTCTTCTCCCAAGTTGTTGAATTTTCAAAACAAAACAATAAATTTTCTGCAAAAAAAGTTGAATTTCCAACCGAAGAGTTCAATTTCCGATCAATTAATCTAAAAAAATTTATTTTTAAATTAAAACCAGTTGAATTAAAAACAAAATCCTAATGAAATATTTGGATCCTCAACTAAAGCAGATTAAATTTCAACAAAACAGTTGCATCTCTATAAAAAATTGATTTTCTCCAAAAAAAAATACTTATTTTCAACATAATAAACAAATTTTTAAACAAATAGTTAAATTTTCAACCAAAAGGATTAGTTTTCTATCAGTAAAAAATTATTTTAAAAAATACATGCATTTTCAATTAAATAGTTAATTTTCAACCTAAGAAAGATCAATTTTTAACTCGAAAATGTGAATTTTTACGAAAAAATATAATTTTTAACCACACAGTTTCATTTTTAAATAAATAAAAAAAATTTACAAAAGGAGATGAATTTTCAAAGCGAAAAGTTAAATGTTCAACAAAATATTTGAATTTTTAACCAAAAAAATGCTCCCTTCAAGACTACTTTCCAATCTAAAAGCATGGCTCTTTAAAAAAATTGTTAAATTTTCAACAAAACAATTGAATTTTGAACCAAATTACACAATTAAAAAAAAAAAGGAAAAATGACACTTTTTTCACGTAAAGTTTTCTACTAACAAAAATCGAGAGAAATGGTAATAGATCAAAGTTATTTTTTTTACCAAAATTTTTTTTTTAACTCAAGATCTGAACATTCAATTTTTGGATGAAAATGGATCTTCTTTAGTCGAAAGTTCACGCACTTTGTTGAAAATTATTTTTTTTTTTAAATAATTATTCTTGGTTGAAAATTGATATAATTGATTAAAATTATGTTGTTTTTTTTCGTAGAAAAATTATTTCATTGGTTAAAAATTAAATTATTATTTAAAATTTTATTTGACTTGCTGAAGATTTGTTTTGAGAAAACTACATTTTTTCTGAATATTCTTGAGAAAAGAAATAATTTTCAATTTTTTGAAAAATTAATTTTTACGAAAAATTTCAAAATATTAATAAAATGGAAAAAAAATCTGCAAAATTTTAAGGCAATTTTTTCATGTTGAAAAATATTTGAAAATTTTGGCAATAATTTGAGTCAGTTTGAAAGATGTTTGAAAATTCTTATTCTGGTTGAATTAAATTGCAAAATTTAAAAATGCACTTTTTTGTTGAAAATTTATTTTGAATTTTTTATTTGTTTAAAAATGCATCTCTCTGGTTAAAGATAATTCTGTTTCGGTTGAAAATAAACTTTTTTGTTGAAAATTCATATTTTCGGGTTAGAACATCAACTGTTTTTTTTTTTTAATAAATTCGAATTTTCGACCCGAAAATAAAACAAATTTTATACAAATTTTAACTCTTTGTCAAAAATTAATTTTTTAGATGAAGATTTATAATTTTATTTGAAAATTAATTACTTTGCTTAAAATTTAACTATTTGATGAAAATTGAGTTTCTTTACGTTAAAAATTATTTTTTTCAAGTAAAAATTTAACTGTACTATTTTTGGTTAAAGATTTATCTATTTTAGTTGAAAATTCAACAATTTGGTTGAAAATTAATGTATTTTGCTGAAAATGTACTCAGCTGTTTTTTATTGTGAATAAATTTTTTTGTTAAAATCTTAGCTTTGCATTTTTTGTTAAAAATAATCTTTTTATGTTTCAAATTCAATTCCTTGGATAAAATTTAAACTATATAATTATTTAAAAAATCAGTTCCTTAGTTGAAGATTCATCATTTAGGTAGAAATTTTGTTGTTTTACTAAAAATTAATTTTTTTCAAGCCAACATTTTTTGGTTTTAAAATTCAACAGTTTGGTAGAAAATTAAGGTGTTTCGTAAAAATTTAAACTACTTCGTTAAAAAAATATTTTTTCAATATTTATTATTTTATTTGAAAGTTTATCTCTTTGATTCAAAATTTAATAAAAGAATACATCATTAATAATAGCTTAGGAATTTATTTAAATAATTATAACAAAACTATTTTTGATGACTTTTAATAGAAAATTAACTTTTTTGTTGAAAAATTAGATTTTTTTGTTAAAAGTTTTTTTATCTAAAAATTTAACTATTCCATTTTGGTTGAAAATTAGTTCTTCATAAGTCGAAAATTCAACTACATGGTAGAAAATTCATGTAATTAATTGAAAATTCGTCTTTTTTGTACTATTTTTGATACAAAAAATAACTTCCTGAATCGAAAATTGAACGATTTTTTTTTAATTCGTATTTTTTATTAAAAATTTGTCTACTTGGTTAAAAATTCATCTGTTTTAAGAAAGATCAATTTTTAACTCGAAAATGTGAATTTTTACGAAAAAATATAATTTTTAAACACACAGTTTCATTTTTAAATAAATAAAAAAAATTTACAAAAGGAGATGAATTTTCAAAGCGAAAGGTTAAATGTTCAACAAAATATTTGAATTTTTAACCAAAAAAAATGCTCCCTTCAAGACTACTTTCCAATCTAAAAGCATGGCTCTTTAACGAAATTGTTAAATTTTCAACAAAACAATTGAATTTTGAACCAAATTACACAATTAAAAAAAAAAGAAAAATAACACTTTTTTCACACAAAGTTTTCTACTAACAAAAATCCAGAGAAAATGTAATAGATCCAGAATTGAAAAGGCCATCTAAAAAATAAATTATCTGGAAAAATCAAAGGTCAGAAAGGGGGAAACTCAAGAGACACTTGAATGAAGCTAAAAACGTCACAAAACCTCATTCCCAAAGCCACCGAGAAATGAAAAGATCCTCTCAAGATTTTTCCCCACCTGCATTTTAACCCTCGACTTGAAAAATAAGAGGAGAACCACTGCTTGCACGCTTTCGTACACACGTGTCCCCCCCCCCCCCACCACTATCGCCAACTCACTTGCACAGTGGCTGAGTTACTGAAGGCATTTTGGGGTGGGTGCAGAAGTGCTCGGTGCAAGGCGCCCCAAGGCATTTTTTCGGTCGAGTGTGTAAGGCGTAGTGGGTGAGGAGGGTGGGTGAGGGGCGAGAAGGGCTACCAGAAAAACCATCTGTCTCATACGTTATACCTTATGCCCTCACTTCCCTGACATATACCGTAAGGAAAACCGCTCGTTCAAAAACAGGAATCTAGACCCTAAACTCCTAACGGGATGTCGGAAAGGACCCCCCTGAGGCCTGGATAAACGACTGTTTTCGTAATTAAGGAAACGACGGGGAAAAAACGTGAGAAAAAAATGTGTTTCTTTTTTCATGTTTGGGGATTATTTTTGTTTCTGGTCACTCCAGTTATGTTTCTTCCTTTCTCTTTGCGGTTTTTATAAATGTACTTTTTATAAATGAAAATAGTCATAAAATTCAATTTTTTTGTTCGTTTCAATGTGAAGGTACGTGGGTTAGCGATCGTAGTGATCAGACAATTAAATACAATTTAAATGAATAAATTAGATGGTTTGGAATTGTTCTTAATTTTCTTACATATTCCAAAGTGCCTAGAGATTGCTAATTAATAATGTACAAGTTTAAAATAAGGTTACTAAGATTGCAAAATTAAATAGTACACTTCATTTACGCCAAAAAATAATAATTTGAGAGGCTATGAGCTTGAAATGTTCAATTTGGTCAAGTATTTTCTTTTAAGTGACAAATTGTAGTATTTGGTTTAAAGTGTAACAAGTTTCTTAAACAGACATATTTTTCTTGAAATTCAACTGATTTTTTTTATTCGTTTTTTTTATTTCAAAATTCAACTCTTTTCTTGGAACATAAACTTTTTGTTTAAAATTCATATTTTCTTGTGGATAAATTGACTGAAATCTTTTTCGGATGAAAAATCATTTTTCTCAAAATGTATCTTTTTGATTTAAAGATTCCAATTTATGTACGTTTGGATAGAAGGGTATTATATAGAGCCCTTGGGCTCGATTTAGAGCTTAGAGACAGAAAATAGTGTAAATAGTGACCGAAATTTTTTTTAATAGGGTTAATAATTAAATAGTTAAAAGATTCCATTTTGTGTTTGTTTAAAAGTGAAGGTACGTGGGTTAGCGCTCACAGATTTCAGACAATTGAATACAATTTAAATGAATAAATTAGATTCTTTGGAGATGTTATTAATTTTCTTGCATTTTCCTGAGTCTCCAGGCATTGCTAATTAATAATAAACGGGGGAGAAATGTGAGAAAAAATATAGTTTCTTTTTTCATGTTTGGGAATTGTTTTTTTTCTGGTCGCTCTAGTTATATTTTTTCCTTTCTTTTTGCGGTTTTTATAAAGTACTTTCTTTCACTTTAAAAAATTTTAAAGACAATTCTTTGTTTTCTTTTGGAAATTCAATATTTTTTTTTGTTACATAACTAATCTGCTTGGTTGAAAATGAAACTAATTAGTGAAAAATTGCTTCGTCAACACTAATTTTCAACTAAAAAGTATGACTTTTTAACAAATATAAACCAAGCAATTCAACTTTTTGCCACAAGAGGTAAATTTTCAACCAAGAAAAATGATTTTTTAACAAACAAAAAATGAATTTTCGACAAAAGTAGTTAAATTTTTAACAAAAAAATTGAATTTGTAACATTTGGAGTATAATTCAACCAGAAAAGATCAAATTTCGACAAAATAGTTGAATCCTCAATTTAATAATTATTTTTTAACTAAAAAATTACATTTTTACCAAAAAGGTAAGATTTCTACAAAAAATAACGTTCAACCATCTCTTAAACTGACACGAATTATTTAAAAAATTTGGAAGTATTATTCAAAATAAAAAAATTGCCTAAGAACTTCTAGATTTTTATCGATGCTTTTATAAATGGTTTGAAATTTTTTGAATTTCTCTGTAAAAATTCATTTTTTTAAATAGAAAATCATTTCTATTCTGAAGAATTTTAAGAAAAAATGTTAATTTTGTAAAAAAGAATTTTTAAAAAGTCCAGTAAATTGTTAACCATTTAGCTGAATTTTTAACAAAGGGGATTAATATACTAAAAAATGGAATTCTATCCAATTATATCAATTTTTTAACCGTATTGTTAAAGTTTGAAACTTAAAAAAAAATTGCTTACCAAAAAAATGGAATATTTAAGTTTTTATTAGAAAAAAATAATTTTCAATAAAAAAATGTCCACACATAAATAAATAATAAATGGTTTAAAATTTGCTGAATTTCTCTGTAAAAATTCATTTTTTAAAATAGAAAATCATTTCTTTTCTGAAGAATCTTAAGAAAAAAAATTAATTTTGTGAAAATGAATTTTGAAAAAGTGAAATAAATGCGGTCTTCATAAATGTACTTACTTTCACTTTAAAAAAATTTAAAGACAATTCTTTGTTTTTTTTTTGGAAATTCAACAATATGGCGGAAAATTAAACTGTTTTGCCAAAAATTCAACAATTTGGTAGGAAATTCAACTGGTGTGTAAATTTTTTTTAGTTGAATTTTTTTTTCTAATTAAAAATTAAATATTCCATTTTTAGTAAATAATTGATTTTTGTAATTGTGGAATATTTCAAACTTTCTGAAATAATTGGAGTCAGTTTTCTAGATGTTTGAACATTCTTTTTTAATAGAAATTTCACCTTTACAGTTAAAAATGTAATTTTCTAGTTGCAAATTAATTTTTTTAATTGAGGATTCAATTATTTTGTAGAAACTTTATCTTTTCTGGTGGAATTAAACTAAAAAATGTTAAAAATGCATTTTTTATTGTTAAAAATTTAACTGTTTTGTTGAAAATTAATTTTTTATCGAAAAATCCATTTTTGTAAATGAATATTTAAAAATTCCATTTTTGGTTGAAAACGAATGTTTTTTAATCACCCCCTTTTCCCGTTTTTCCAGAATTGATTAATTACCATAATTATGAAAAATATTTTAAAAAAAAATATTTTTAATTCCATAATTAATTAATTATCATAATTATGAATAATATTTTTTAATCGACATTAGAATTGATAATATTTATTTCTGTTTTGCAACTAATTAAAAACTAAAATATTTTTTAAATAAAATAAATATTATGCTTTTTATGCTTCACGAGACTCGCCAGGCCTTAATTTCCATTATAATTTATATTTTCCAAAGAAATTTAGTTTTATAATTTTTTTTTGTGTAGCAGTTAAATAACTGCGATAAAATTTAGTTCAGTTAAATTTTAATTGTATAAGACAGGGCTGATTTACATAGCTAATTTTTATTTTATTTAAAAACATTTTTTTTAATATTTTGCAGAATACAAATAAAAAATATCAACCCTAATGCCAATTAAAAAATCCTCTTTAAAATAACAAAATTTTAATTTAAAGTTCATTATTTTCATTTGAAAAGTTTACTTTTCAATTTCATATTAAGAAATCAACTTTTTTGTTAAAAATTGTATTATTTGGTTGAAAATTTAATTATTTTTTTCAGAAACTCAACAGTTTGGTTAAAAAGTCATACTTTTTAGTTAAAAATTAGTTTTGACCAATAAATTTATTTTTGTTAAAAATTCAACATTGTTTAACATTTAACCTTTGTGTTTGAAAATTCGTCTCTTTTTTGAAAATTGCATCTCTTTTAGTAAAAAATAAAACTTTGTTGTTAAAAATGATCTTTTTGGTAAAAAGCCACATTTTCCATTTAAAAATTGATCTTTTTTAGTAGAAAATTTAACTCTTTAATTGAAAATGCATGTATTTTTGTAAAATTATTTTTTACTATTAGAAAACTAATTCTTTGGTTTTAAAATTCAACAATTTGTTTAAAAATTTGTTTATTATGCCAAAAATTATTTTTTTTCAGAAAATCAGTTGCTTAAATAAAAATGCAACTGTTTTTTTTTAATTTAATCGGATTTAGTGTAGGATTCAAATATTTTATTAAGAATTTTTTGGTTGAATTCAAATGATTTTGAATTAAAAATAAAATTTTGTTGCTCAAATAATCAAACATTACATTTTTTGTTTATAAAAAAAACCTTTTTAGGTAAAAAATTCAACTTTTTGGTTCAAAGTTGATCTGCTTGCTCAAAAATAAATTTTGTTGTTGAAGATTCATGATTTTATTTTTGTTAAGAATGAAAATTTTCGGGTCCAAAATGCAATTTTTCTGGTTAAAAATGTATATTTTTTAGTTAATAATTTAACCACTTATATGCTGAAAATTCGTTTTGAGAAAACTAAATTTTTTTCTTAAGATGTTGAAAATTAATTTTTTTTAAATAATTATTCTTGGTTGAAAATTGATATAATTGATTAAAATTCTGTTGTTTTTTTCGTAGAAAACTTGTTTCCTTGGTTAAAAATTAAATTATTAGTTAAAATTTTATTTGACTTGCTGAAAATTCGTTTTCAGAAAACTACATTTTTTCTGAAGATTCTTGAGAAAAGAAATATTTTTCAATTTTTTGAAAAATTAATTTTTACGAAAAATTTCAAAATATTAATAAAATGGCAAAAAAATCTGCAAAATTTTAAGGCAATTTTTTCATGTAGAAAAATATTTGAAAATTTTTGCAATAATTTGAGTCAGTTTGAAAGATGTTTGAAAATTCTTATTCTGGTTGAATTAAATTGCAAAAATTTAAAAATGCATTTTTTTGTTGAAAATTTATTTTTAATTTTTTATATGTTTAAAAATGCATCCCTCTGGTTATTTATTTGAAAATTAATTACTTTGCTTGAAATTTAACTATTTGATGAAAATTGAGTTTCTTTACGTTAAAAATTATTTTTTTCAAATAAAAATTTAACTGTACTATTTTTGGTTAAAGATTGATCTTTTTTAGTTGAAAATTCAACAATTTGGTTGAAAATTAATGTATTTTGCTGAAAATGTACTCAGCTGTTTTTTATTGTAAATAAATTTTTTTGTTAAAATCTTAGCTTTGCATTTTTCGTTAAAAATAATCTTTTTATTTTTCAAATTCAATTCCTTGGATAAAATTTAAACTATGTAATTATTTCAAAAATCAGTTCCTTAGTTGAAGATTCATCATTTAAGTAGAAATTTTTTTGTTTTGCTAAAAAATTAATTTTTTCAAGCCGAAATTTTTTGGTTTTGAAATTCAACAGTTTGGTAGAAAATTAAGGTATTTCGTAAAAATTAAAACTACTTTGTTAAAAAAATATTTTTTTATAAAAAAATTATCTCTTTGGTTCAAAATTGAACTATTCCATTTTTAGGAAATTTAGATTTATGGTTAAAAAAATCATATTTTGGAACAAACTTGAAGCTTGAGCTCGATTGATGAAAATTATTTTTTTTCAAGATTTATTATTTTATTTGAAAGTTTATCTCTTTGATTCAAAATTTAATGGAATAATACATCATTAATAATAGTTTAGGAATTTATTTAAATAATTATAACGAAACTATTTTTGATGAAAACTTAACTTTTAATAGAAAATTAACTTTTTTGTTGAAAAATTATATTTTGTTTGTTAAAAGTTTTTTTATCTAAAAACTTAACTATTCCATTTTCGTTGAAAATTTGTTCTTCATAAGTCGAAAATTCAACTACATGGTAGAAAATTCATGTAATTTATTGAAAATTCGTCTTTTTGGGAGAATTTAACTGGTCGAACATTCTTTTTTTATTGAAAATTAATTTCTTGAATTAAAAATTTGACGATTCAATTTTTGATACAAAAAATAACTTCCTTAATTGAAAATTGAACGATTTTTTTTTAATTCATATTTTTTATTAAAAATTTGTCTACTTGGTTAAAAATTCAACTATTTTCTTAAAAATATTTTTTTTCTATAAAATTAATTTTTCATTCTAGAAATTTGACGATTTTTTTTTACTCAAAAAATAGCTTCTTTACTTGAAACTTCAACTATTTTGTTGAAAGTTCGTTTCTTTTGTTTAAAAATTGAAAATTTATCTCTTTTTGTAGAAAATACCTATTGGTTGAAAATTAAACTATTTGGCTTTTATTTATTTTTTAACAACTGTCCTTTTTCCTTTTCTTATTTCTTACTTTCTTTCATTGTTAAATTTTCATTTTTCCAAAGAAAATTTCAAAAATCACTTATAATCCTGAACCTCCGGTCAAAATGGTCCACGTGACACTTGACAAAACAGGTTGGATTAAGATTGGGATAAAAAAGCAACCTGGTGGTTGCAATTTCCTGTCTCGAAAATTGAGTCGCGTGGCAGGAGCGTGGCCACTTTCCATCTTCATTGGACACGCGTGTTGCACTTCGTGTGGGAGAATTCATACAGATGGCCAGTTAAGGAAAGAAAAAAAAGTTTAAATTATTACAAATTCAACAGAAAGAGGAAAAAATAATATTATCAGAAAGGACAGGAAGGAAAAATCGAATACTAAAAAAAAAGGCAGAAAGGAAGAAAAAAGAGGAAGAAATGATAAAATAATAAAAATAAAGGAAAGAGAGGAAACAACATTAGAAAATGCAAGAAAAAAGGAAGAATTAGTAGAATAGGGAAAAATAATAATAGGAGAAAATAAAGATAGGAAGAAATAATCAAAGAATGAAGAAATGGCAGAGAAAGAGAGGGAAAAAGGAAGGAATATTTAAAAACGAAGGAAAGATAGGAAAACATTACAAGATGAAAGAAAAAAGAGGAGGAAGCAATAAAAGACGAAGGGAAGAATTAAAACAGGAGATAAAAAAACTGCTATCAGTGTTGGAGAAATAATATACAGATGGTGAATTAAGAACAGAAAAATGACTAAATGATCAGAGATATAGTAAAAGGATATAAAAAAGAATACTAGAAGAAAGGAATGCTCGGATGGAATAATCAGAAAAGAAGAAAAGAGAGAAAATAAAGGAAAAGGAAGAAATCATGCAAAAACAAAGGAAAGAAAGGAAGCAACATGAAAATATGCCAGAATAAAGAGAAGGAAAAATAGTACTAGGAGAAACTAAAGGTAGAAAGAAATAATCATATAATTAAGAAATGAGACAAATATAGGGAAAAAAGAAAAGAAAATTTCAAGAACGAAGGAATGATAGGAAGAAACATTACAAGATAACAAAAAAAGAGAAGAAAGCAGTAAAAAATGAATAATGGGAAATGAAGAAAAGAGAGAAAGGAAGAAACAAAGGAAAAAATAATACAAAAACAAAGGACAGAATGGAACC
>JAWWLR010000128.1:23422951-23441031 GCA_035041075.1 Acraspis erinacei | reverse complement strand
TACGTTCATTTCTTAAAGTGTGCATAAATGAGGCACCCCTTCTGAGGGCCCTTAACCCATTTCTGACCACGAAATACGTGGCACGTGAATTTCTTAAGTGTTTGAAGTTTAGGAGGGCTTTTCTTCCTTCCCTTCTTTTTCTATTTCCTATTGTATTTTCATTACTTTTGTTAGGTTCCTCCTTTCTTTTTTATTCCTTTCTTATTTTTAAAATTTTACTCGAACATTTTGTGCATTATACTATGTATAGGAAGAGCAGTCCTAAGTCGGCACTTTGTTAGTTTTTGCTTGACCGTGTGACCGGGGTGTAAATTTTTTCTTTATTTTTGTGTTATTTTATTTTTTCGTGTTTTTATTTCATATCACTCGACTCTTGTAGGTTTTTTTTTTGGCTTGTATTAAATTTTCGTTAATTCTATTTTTTGGTAGGCATGGGACGCAATCTGAAAGGCAAGAAACAAACGCGTGATCCTACATGTTTTTTAATTGCAAATGGTTTAAATTAGTCCATTTCTTCCTGAAACTTACATAACCTGCCCATTTTCTAACAATTGAGCAGAAAAAATTACGTGCCGACTCAGGACCAGTGGGTGCCGGCTTAGGACCACAATTTTGCGAAATAGTAAAAATCGACTTCTTCACTTACGTACATCATAGTACCTGACCAAAGACATTAAAGAGCCGCTAAATCCGGTGCACCCTCTCTTTTTGACCAAAATTCTTACTGTGCCGACCTAGGGTACTCTTACCTATGATTTATAAAATTTTGCTAATTATAACGAAAAAATTCCAGTTGATCTGATATAATGAAACCAGTTATTTGATTTACTTAAAATTATTTAAAATTAGTCTGGAATAGACACCATCCCTAGTAAGTAAATTTTAACAAAAAGGTACATAATATTAAAACTATTTTCTCAGGAATTTACAAATAAATACAATAAATTACCACCCAAATTACAAGAACATTCAATTTTTTTCTAACATTAAGACGAATTTTGTACTTTATTTTGTTGTAGATTGTTGTATTTTATTGTAGCTTTAACTTTCTGCAAGAATTTACAAAAAAGAACTACTACAAAAATCTATAGTAATTTACAGGTTTTGCAGTAGAAGAGTTTTTCTTTATCGACCTAGGATGACAAATATATAGAATATTGCATATATTGAATATTGCGTATCATCTGCGAACTCTAACCCACGTACCTTCACTGTCTCGAGATCCACGCCTTTTTCGGCGAATAGAGCTATTTTTAGGCACTTGTCCATCATATATTATAAAAACAATAATGAATAAACGTTCCTAAAAACAACGCTAACCCACGTACTTTCAATGTCCTGAATTCCAAAGCTTCTTCGTTGAAGAGATCATTCTTAGACACGTGTTCGTGAATATAATAAAAAGACCTTAATTAATAATCGTCATTAAAAAAAACAACACTAACCCACGTACCTTCACTGTCGCGAGATCCATAGCTTGAAGTGCTTTTTTCTTCAAATTTATAGAATTCGATTGGGCATCATAAATATCATTTAAAATTATGTTATTGCAATGTTCTGAATGTTTGCAATCATAGGTTGAAAAAACTTTTTGACTGCAAAAAAAAATTGACAATTGATCAAGATTCATTTGAATTCATTTGAATTCATTTGAATTTATGAAAACAGCACCGCAAATTAAAATATTCAAAGGGGAATAATTTGAAATTTTAAACTTTTAAAATATAAAAAAATCGTAATTCAACGCTCAGTAATTTTGGCGTATAAAATGAAAACTGTAAAAAAACTTTTCAATCAAATTTATTTAATTAGAAGCCGTTAAACTGCAAAATTTAAATTTTAACTTCTATACATTGTATAGCTAAAACATTAAAAAAAGAAAAAATCCACGCTTTCGTTTTCAATGCCATGACTTGAAAAATGAGTTTAAAAAATTGATAAATTTAAAAAATTATGTCATTTAGGCAATTTGAAGCTCTTAAAAAATTTACTTGAAAAAGATCATTACAAAATTTTCCAGGAACCTAATAATAATTTTAATATCTCGGAACTCGAATTTTCCCAAAAATTTTATTCAAGCCCTGCAAAATGAAAAAAATAACCTTAAAATCACCAAGATTCTTTTTTTGTAAATTTAAGAAATCTTATTAAATATCCTCTTAAAATTAATTTTTCAAAATAAGAAAACTTAATTGTTTACATTTTCTTAAAGTGTGTGCAAAATTTAAATAACATATTAAAAATTAATTGTGAAAATTAATTTATTTGGAGAAAAACTTAACTATTAGGCTCAAAATTCCTCTAGAAATTCAAAATTTGGTTGAAAATTGATGTATTTTGCTAAAAATAAATCTTTTTGGGTAGAAAATTAACCTTTTTGGTTAAAAATGAGTTTTTTAAAATTGAAAATTAATTATTTTAACTAAAAATGTAACTGTTCCAATTTTTCTAAAATATGTTATTCACTTGTTTAGTTGAAAATGTAAATATTTTGTTGAAAACTGATCTATCTTGTTAAAAATTTCTCTTTTGGTTTGAAAACTCAATTATTGGATTAAAAATACATTTTCTTTGTTGAAGATTCAATAATTTAGTTGAAACGTAATTTCGCTGTTAAAAAATTTAACTATTTTCTTGAAAATTCGTTTTTGTTTTTTAAAAATAAATTTTTTAAACTGATAACTTGACAATTCCATGTTTGGTTTAAACCTTATCTTCTCCAGATGAACATTCAGTTATTTTGTTGAATATTAACTATTAGGTTGAAAATTTGTTTGAAAATTCTAAATTTGGTGAAAAATTTATGATTTTTTAAGAATCAATCTTTTTCTTTAAAAAATATATATTCTTGGTGTAAACCTCGTTTTTTCGATTGAAAATTAGTTTTTTGTTTTAAAATTAATTTTTTTTAATGAAAATTCATTTATTTTAAGGTTTTAAAAGATTTTGATTATTTAACAAATATTTTAAGACTTTAAAGAATCTATAAGGTTTCAAAGATTTCAAAATATTTCAAAGTTTTTAAAAGATTTCAAAATTTCCAAAAGTATTCAAAATTTTAAAAATATTTCAAAGACTGAAGAAAATTTGCAAAGAAATTCACACACAATTCAAAAGATTCCCAAGAATTTAAAGATTTCGAAAGATTTAAAAAATATCAACAATATTTGAAGAGATTTCAAAAGATTTCAAAGATTCTAAAAGGTTTCAAAAAATTCAAAATATTTCAAATAATTCGGAAAAAATTAAAGAAATTCACAAAGAATTCAAAAGATCGCCACAGATTTCAAAGATTTTAAAGATTTCAATGGTTTCAAAAGATTTCATTGATATCAGAAATATTTCAAAATATTTTAAAAGATTCCAAAAGGTTTCAAATATTTCGGAAAACATTCAAAGAATTTACGAAATATTTCAGTAGATTTCCAAAAATTCAAAGACTTTTAAAAGATCTTTTACATTATAATTTTAAAACATTTGAAATATTCCAAAATGTTTCAAAAATTTCAAAAGATTTCAATGATTTCATGATTTTTAAAGATATTTTAAAGATTTTACAAAGATTTCAAATATTTCGAAGGATTTCAAATGATTTCCAAGAATTCAAAGTTTTTTCAGGATTTCAAAGATTACAAAGACTTTAGAAATTTCGAAAGATTTGATTGATCTCATAAATATTTCAAAGATTTCACAAATTTTTCAAGATATTTTAAAGATTTAAAAATATTTCATTGATTATACGAAGATTTCGATTTCAAAAATGGCAAAAGGTTTCCGAGATTTTTAAATATTTCGGAAATATTTCAAAGAAATTCACAAATATTGAAATATTTAAAAAGATTTCCAAGAATTCAAAGATTTAAAAAAATTTTTTAAATTTTAAAATTCCTAAAGTTTTCCAATATTTGAAGATATTGAAAAGATTTTTTAAAAATTCAGGAAGATTTCAAAAGATTTCGTAGAATTCAAAGACATTCAAAAAATTTATTAAGGATTTCAAAAGATTTGATTTATTTCAGAATTATTTCAAAGGATTTCAAAAGATTTCAAAGATTTTAGATATTTCAAAGAATTGAAGTTTCCAAAAGGTTTCAAACATTTCAAAATATTTTACAGATTTCATAATTTTTAAAGATATTTTCAATATTTTACAAAGATTTCAAAATATTTCTATTTCAAACTTTTTAAAAGATTTCCATAATTTTTAAACATTAAAAAAAATTCAAAGAACTTTACAAATATTCAAAAGATTTCCAAGAATTCAAAGGTTTCAAAATATTTTAACGCTAAAATTTTTTTTTAATGATTTCACCAAAATTTTGAAAAAGTTCAAAGCTTTCAATATCAAAATTTTCCAAAGTTTTAAAGATTTTAAAAGATTCCAAGGAATTTCAAGATTTCGAATATTTTAAAGATTCCAAAAGATTTAAAATACTGCAGAAGATTTCAAAAGATTTCAGAAAGATTAAAAGGATTACAAAAAATTGAAAAGATTTTAACGATTCTAAAAGATTTCAATAACTTTATAAAAATTTAAAGATTTCAAAAAATGTATTGAATCCAAAAGATTGAAGAAGATTTCAAAGATTTCAGAAAGATTAAGAGGATTACACTATATGCCAATGATATCACAGAGATTTCAAAAGATTTCAGAAACATTCCAAGATATTTTAAAGATTTTAAAATATTTCATTAATTTTACAAAGATTTCAAAAGGTTTCCAAGATTTCAAATTATTTCAAAACAATTCACAATGATTTCAAAATATTTCTAAAGCTTTCAACTTTAAAGATTCCAAGAGATTTCAAATATTTAAAGATATTTCAAAGATTATAAAAGCTTTAAAAGGTTTCAAAAGATTTTTGATAAGTCAAAGATTTCAGAATATTGAAAATTCTTTAAAGATTTTAAAATATTTAATTGATTTCACAACGATTTCAAAAGGTTTCCAAGATTTCAAAATATTTCAAAGGAATTCACAATGATTTCAAAAGATTCCCAAGAATTCAAAGATATCAAGAGATTTCTGATACTTTCAACTTTAAAGATTCCAAGAGATTTCAAATATTTAAAAATATTACAATAAATATAAAATTTTTTAAAGGTTTCAAAAGATTTCTGAGAATTCAAAGATTTCAAAGAGATCAAAAGATTTCTGAAGCTTTCAACTTTAAAGATTCCAAGAGATTTCAAATATTTAGAAATATTTCAATAATTATAAAAGCTTTTAGATTTCTGAGAATCTTTCTAATTTCTAATCTTTAATTTTTAATCTTAAGATATTTTAATGATTTTAAAAGATTTCATTGATTTTACAAAGATTTCAAATTTTTTAAATTGTGAAAGCTTTCCAAGATTTTTAAATATTTCTATTATGTCGGTAAAATTTCACATAAATTCACAACGTTTCCAAAAGATTTCCCAGAGTTTAAAGATTTAAACAGGTTTCAAAGATTTCATATAGATTTCAAAAGATTTGAGAATTATTTCAAGATATTTTAAAGATTAAAAAATATTCCATTAATTTCACAAAGATTTCAAAAGGTTTCCAAGATTTCAAAAGATTCCCAAGAATTCAAAGATATCAAAAGATTTCTAAAGCTTTCAACTTTAAAGATTCCAAGAGATTTCAAATCTTTAAAAATATTTCAAGAATTATAAAAGCTTTTAAAGGTTTTAAAATATTTCTGAGAATTCAGACATTTCTTAAGATTTCAGAAGATTGGAAATATTTTAAAGATTTTAAAATGTTTCATTGATTTCACAACGATTTCAAATGTTTCCAAGATTTCAAAATTTTTCAAAGAAATTCACAAAGATATCAAAAGATTTCTAAAACTTTCAACTTTAAAGATTCCAAGAGATTTCAAATATTTAAAAATATTTCAAAAATTATAAAAGCTTTTAAAGGTTTCAAAACATTTCTGAGAATTCAAAGATTTCAGAAGATTGAAAATATTTTAAAGATTTTGAAATATTTCATTGAAATCACAACGATTTTCAAGATTTCAAAATGTTTCAAAGAAATTCACAAAGATATCAAAAGATTTCTAAAACTTTCAACTTCAAAGAGTCCAAGAGATTTCAAATATTTAAAAATATTTCAATAATTATAAAAGCTTTTAAAGGTTGCAAAATATTTCTGCGAATTCAAAGATTTCTTAACATTTCAGAAGATTGAAATTTTTTTAAAGATTTTAAAATATTTAATTGATTTCACAACGATTTTGAAAAGTTTCCAAGATTTCAAAATATTTCAAAGGAATTCACAATGATTTGAAAATATTCCGAGGAATTCAAAGATATCAAAAGATTTCTAAAGCTTTCAACTTTAAAGATTCCAAGAGATTTCAAATATTTAAAAATATTTCAATAATTATAAAAGCTTTTAAAGGTTACAAAAGATTTCTGAGAATTTAAAGATTTCTTACGATTTCAGAAGATTGAAAATATTTTAAATATTTTGAAATATTTCATTGAATTCAGAACGATTTCCAAGATTTTAAAATGTTTCAAAGAAATTCACAAAGATGTCAAAAGATTTCCAAGAATTCAAAGATTTCAAAGATTTCTGAGAATTCAAAGATTTCAGAAGATTGACAATACTTTAAAGATTTAAAAATATTTAATTGATTTCACAACGATTTCAAAAGGTTTCCAAGATTTCAAAATATTTCAAAGGAATTCTCATTTTGATTTCAAAAGATTCTCAAGAATTCAAAGATATCCAAAGATTTCTCAAGCTTTCAACTTTAAATATTCAAAGAGATTTCAGATACTTGAAAATATTTCAAAGATTATAAAAGTTTTTAAATATTAAGAAAGATTTCTGAGAATTCAAAGATTTCTTACAATTTGAGAAGATTGAAAATATTTTAAAGGTTTTAGAATATTTAATTGATTTCACAATGATTTCAAAAGGTTTCCAGGATTAAAAAATGTTTCGAAAAAATTCACAATGATTTCAAAAGATTCCCAAGAATTCAAAGATTTCAAAGATATCAAAAGATTACTGAAGCTTTCAACTTTAAAGATTCCAAGAGATTTCAAATATTTAAAAATATTTCAATAATTATAGAAGCTTTTAAAGGTTTCAAAAGATTTCTGAGAATCCACAGATTTCTTAAAATTTCAAAAGATTTCAAAAGATTGCAAATTTTTTAAAGATTTCACAAAGATTTTCAAGATTACAAAATATTCTAATGAAAAGATTTTAATGATTTCAAGAAGATTTTAATATTTCCAAGATTTGTAAGGCTCAAAACTTTTTAAAAGATTTTTTCACCCTAAATTCAAATATTTCAAATATTCCAAAATGTTTCAAAGATTTCAAAAGAATTTACAAATTTCTTAAGATATTTGAAGGATTTTAAAAGATTTCATTGATTTTACAAAGATTTCAAAAGATTTCAAATTTTTAAAAAATTGTGAAAGATTCCCAAGAATTGCAAGATTTCAAAGATATCAAAGGACTTCTAAAGTTTTCAACTTTAAAGATTCCAAGAGGTTTCAAATATTTAAAAATATTTAAAGGATTATAAAAGCTTTTAAAGGTTTCAAAAGATTTCTGAGAATTCAAAGATTTCTTACGATTTAAGAAGATTGAAAATATTTTAAAGATTTTTTAATATTTAATTTATTTCACAACGATTTCAAAAGGTTTCCAAGATTTCAAAATATTTCAAAGAAATTCACAATGATTTCAAAAGATTTCAAAGATTGTTAATGTTCTAGAAGGGTTTAAATATTTAAAGATATTTCAATGATTTAAAAAATTCCAAAGATTTCCAACATTTAAAAATATTTCAAAAATTTCAGATTAAAATTTAATTCCTTTTCTCTCAGTCGATTTAAATAAAAGCAAACATATTCTAAACAAATTCCCCGAATCTCTTCCTCGCATTTCTAAATGGTCTGTTTTGAATATTCTGATTAATTCGAATCTCATAAGATATTCCCAACCCCAAATGACAGTATCTGCATATTGTTTCGAATGCGACATTCAGCTGTGGATTTATTTTATAATACACCTCGCAACTCATCAGGATTCTTCATAACTTGTCCCTGCACTTACGCCTTTTTGCCCATTATCTCGACCCCATGTATGATAATATTCATAATAAATTCTCTCTCTTGCTTCTTAATTTCTAGGGTGCTCCAGAGTCGGGTTTTCAAAGGACAAAATAAAAAAAGGGGGTTGAAGGGGGTAGAGGGAGGGCTTTTGGTTCAGATAGCAGTCCCTATTTTCGAGTTGGCATAATCCCCTATTCCCCTCGTCCCTCGTGGAACTGCGAAGAGTGGATCTGAGATCCGGTTCGAACGGAGATTAAATTCGAGCGGGGATCCAAGGGTCTATACAAATAATTTTGTATTATAATAAATTCGGTCGAGCCCCACTTTATAAGTAGGCCGGCTTACGTTCACAATTCGGCTTTGGGATCTGGATCTATCTGCATTTCGGGTCTTCCACAGTTATATATATCTATACTTTATAAAACGCATCCCTTCCCCCTCCATTTCCCTTCCCCTTCCCCAAACCCTTTTTACCACTCTCGACGCAGGATTTGAGATTTTTAAACTGGGATTTACGACTGTCAGATTGAACACGTGACTCTGCCCAAAAAGTCGATTTACAATCTCCTGTTCCAATCAGAGCAATTTAACGCTGTACTGATTTTAACTTTAAAGATTCCAAGAGATTTCAAATATTTTAAAAGATTTCAGAAGATTTTTCAAATTTCAGAAATATTTCAAGATATCTCAAAGATTATAAAACATTTGATTGATTTTACAAAGATTTCAAAAGTTTTCAAAGATTTCAATTATTTTAAAAGATTTCAAAAGATTTTAAAGGATTTCAAATATTACAAAAGGTTTGAAAGCTTTCAAAAGATTGGTCAGAATTGAAAGATTTCTTAAGATTTTAAAGATTTTAAAGATTTAAAAAAATGCATACCTTCCGAAAGATTTCAGAAGATTTAAAAAATTTCAGAAATATTTCAAGATATCTCAGAGATTATAAAACATTTGATTGTTTCACAAAGACTTCAAAATATTCCAAAGAAACATCTAATGATTTCAAAAGATTCCCGAGAATTAAAATATTTAAAAGATTTCAAAAGATTTTAAAGGATTTCAAAGATTTTAAACATTTTAAAGATTTAAATAATTTCACAAAGATTTCAGTATTTAAAAAATGTATGCATTCCAAAAGATTCAGGAGATTTCAAAAATTTCAGAAATATTTCAAGATATCTCAAAGATTATAAAACATTTTATTGATTTCACAAAGATTTCAAAAGATTTCAAAAGATTTCAAAGAAATTCCCAATGATTTCAAAAGATTTTAAAGATTTTTGAAGATTTAAAAGAATGCATGCCTTCCGAAAGATTTGAGAAGATTTTAAAAATTTCAGAAATATTTCAAGATATCTCAAAGATTATAAAATATTTGATTGATTTCACAAAGATTTCCAAAGATGGATTCCAATAAATTTCAATAGATTTCAAAGATTTCAGAAAGATTACAAAGATTATAAAATCTTTCAATGATTTCATATAGATTTCAAAAGATTTCAGAAATATTTCAAGGTATTTTAAATATTTTCAAATATTTTATTAATTTCACAAAAATTTGAAAAGGTTCCCAAGAGAATATTTTAAAGATTTCAAAATATTTAATTGATTTCACAACGTTTTCAAAAGGTTTCCAAGAATTTAAAGACTTAAACAGGTTTTAACGATTTCAAAGATTCCAATGATTATAAAAGATTTGACAAATTTTAGAAGTTTTCAAATATTTCAAAATACTTTCGAGAATTTTAATAATTCAAAACTATTTAAAGATTTCAAAGTTTTCAAAAAATTGTTAACATTTCAAATTTAATCTAAAACTTAAAATTGCACAAAGATTTCAAAAGATTTCAAAGTTTTCAAACCTTTTAAAACATTTAAAATTTAATTTAAAATTTAAAATTTCATAAAGATTTCAAATGATTTCAAAGAAATTCTCCATGATTTCAAAAGATTTCAAAGGTTTTAAAGATTTTAAAAGATTTATGAAAATACATGCCTTCCGAAAGATTTCAGAAGATTTAAAAAATTTCAGAAATATTTCAAGATATCTCAGAGATTATAAAACATTTGATTGATTTCACAAAGATTTCAAAATATTACAAAGAAATATCTAATGATTTCAAAAGATTTCCAAAAATTTAAATATTTAAATGATTTCAAAAGATTTTAAAGGATTTCAAAGATTATAAACATTTTAAAGATTTAAATTTACCAAAAATTTCGAAAGATTACAAAGATTTCTATTTGAAAAGTTGCCAAAGCTTTCAAAGATTTCCATTTCAAAAGTTGCCAAAGGTTTCAAAGATTTTGAAAAAATTCCCAATAATTCAAAACTTTCCAAAGTTTTCGAAGGTTTCAAAAAATTTCAAATTTCGAAAGATTTCATAAAGATTTGAAAAGATTCCAAATTTGCAAAGATTTCATAGATTTCAAAGATTTTAAACATTTTCAAGATTTAAATAATTTCACGAAGATGTCAATGTTTCAACAAATGTATGCATTTAAAAAGATTCAAAAGAGTTCAAAAATTTCAAAAATATTTTAAGATATTTCAAAGATTATAAAACATTTGATTGATTTCACAAATATTTGAAAAGATTTAAGAGAAATTCCCAATTATTTCGAAAGATTTCAAAGATTTAAAATATTTTAAAGGATTTCAAAGATTACAAAATTTGAGAACTTTCAAAAGATTGATCAGAATTAAAAGATTTCTTATAATTTTAAAGATTTTAAAGATTTAAATAATTTCACAAAGATTTCAATATTTCAACAAATGTATGCATTCGAAAATATTTAGAAGATTTGAGAAGTTTCAAGATATCTCAAGGATTATAAAACATTTGATTGATTTCACAAAGATTTCAAAGAAATTCCCAATAATTTCAAAATATTTCAAAGAAATTTCCAATAATTTCAAAAGATTTCAAAGATTTCAATTATTTTAAAAGATTTCAAAAGATTTTAAAGGATTTCAAAGATTATAAAAGCTTTTGAAGCTTTCAAAATATTGGCCAGAATTCAGAGATTTCTTAAGATTGCAAAAATTTTGAAGATTTTAAAGATTTTAAAAGATTTAAAAAAATACATGCCTTCCGAAAGATTTCAGAAGATTTAAAAAATTTCAGAAATATTTCAAGATATCTCAAAGATTATAAAACGTTTGATTGATTTCACAAATATTTCAAAAGATTTCAATGAAATTCCAAATTATTTCAAAATATTCCCCAGAATTCAGACTTCAAAATATTTCAACGATTTTAGAGATTTAAAAAATTACAAAGATTTTAAAACATTTCAATATTTTCAGTGATTTAAAAAATAGATTTGGATTCAAAAAGATTTCAGAAGATTTAAATGATTTCACGGAAATTTCAAACGATTTCATCAATATTGCAAGATATTTTAAAGACTTCATTGATTTCACAAAGATTTCAATTTCATTGCTTTCACAAAGATTTCAAAATCTTTCAAAGAAATTCACAACGATTTTAAGAGGTCCCCAATAATTATCAGATTTTACAAGTTTTCAAAGATTTTAAAATATTTCAATAATTTTAAAAATATTTCAAGAAATGTATGCATTTCAAAAAATTTCAGAAGATTTCAAATTTCGAAAGATTACAAAGATTTCCATTTCAAAAATTGCCAAAGGTTTCAAAGATTTTGAAAGATTCCCAATAATTCAAAACTTTCAAAAGATTTCAAAGATTTAAAAAAATGTCGAAAGATTTCCAAAGATTTCACAAAGATTTGCAAAGATTCCAAACAATTCGAAGATTTCAAAGACTTTGAAAGAACTTAAAACAACAAATGTATGCATTACAAAATATTCAGAAGATTTTTAAAATTGCAGAAATATTTCAAGATATCTCAAAGATTATAAAACATTTGATTGATATCACAAAGATTTAATAAGATTTCAAAGAAATTCCCAATGTTTTCAAAAGTGATCAAAGATTTCAAATATTTTAAAAGATTTTCAAGGATTTCAAAGATTACAAAAGCTTCGTAAGCTTTCAAAGGATTGGTCAGAATTCAAATATTTCTTAAGATTTCAAAGATTTCAGAGATTTTAAATATTTTAAAGACTTAAATAATTTCACAGAGATTTCAATATTTCAACAAATGTATGCATTTCAAAAGATTCAGAATATTTTAAAAATTTCAGAATTATTTCAAGATATGTCAGAGATTATAATACACTTGATTGATTTCACAAAGTTTTGAAAAGATTCCAAAGAATTCAAAGATTTCAAAGACCCTGAAAGACCTTAAAAGATTCCTAAGAATTCGAAGATTTCAAAAGATGTCAAAGATTATAAAGATTTTAAATATTTTAGAAGGTTTCAACAGTTCTAAGAAGATTTCAAAGTTTAAAAAATTTATGGAATTAATGTCAAAAAAATTTTGAAAGGTTTCACAAATATTTCAAATATCTTAAAAGCTTTCATTAATTTCACAAAGATTTCAAAATATTTGAAAGAAATGCACAGGGATTTCAAGGGATTCCCAAGAATTCAAAGGTTTAAAAATATTCCAAGAAAAAGATTAAATATCATAACAGATTTTAATGATTTCACAAAGATTTCAGGATTTCAAAAATGTTAAAAAGATTCACAAATGTTCACAAATATTTCAATGATTTCACAGAGATTTCATAAGATTTCACAAATGTTCCAAGATATTTAAAAATTTTGGAAGATTTCATGGATTTCACAAAGATTTTAAAAATTGAAAAATAGGGTTTAAGTACTATAAAAGGTTCTTAAGAATTCAAAGATTTCTAAAGATTTCGCTAGATTTCAAAAGATCCCAAAGAACTCAAATATTTCAAAAGATTTTAAAGATTTCACAAATATTCCAAAGCTAAAAAATATTTTAATGACTTCAAAAAAATATCGAAATATTTCAAAAGATTTCAGAAAAATTACAATATTTTTTAAACATTTATTTATTTAAATAAATTTTTTTAAACAAATAAAGATACAAAATAAAGATTTTAAGTTTGCTTGAAAAAATTGTTCATAAAAAAATTGTGGTTCATTGATACAATCAAATAAAAAAGGTAAAAAATTTATTAAAAGTCTGTATTTGTTTATCGAATTGATTTAAATAAATGAAAAATATCATAAAGGAAGTTATTTCCTAACTAATTATAAATTTATTCAGTTAAAAAAACGCAAATCTGCCGGTTGGAAATGAACGAAAATTTTTATTTGTTTATCAAATTTATTTAAACAATAAATAATTGTTATAACGTATTAACAAAATTGAAAATATTATGCATTTCCGACAAATTTTGTTATCAGTTTCGTTAAACTAATGAAGTCTTCAGAGCGCGAAATGGTTAAGACAACCATTTGTTTATTTAATTTGTTAATATAAAAATAAACACATTTTTAAACATTTTGTAAGCAGCTTGATATTATTTTATGGAAGTGTCTTTACTGGTTTCACAATTTTTCATTTAATTATAAGTAGTTGCAGAAAAATGGGATCGTTTATTTTTTTTAAATGTCTGCTTTGTTGTTAATTAAAAAAAATAATTTAAAAATCGGCTCTTACAAATCTCTTTGAAATTGAGTTAACTTTCATTTTAAAAAAGCTCTAATATTTCGGAAGCTGCTTTCTCGACCCGCCTGTTCTTTGCATTTTTCGAGGTTTAGTGTTTCTTTATTTACTCCGCCCACTGTCGCAATTCCGGTTCGAAATGCACCTCCTCTTCAGAGAAACTCGAAACTTCCGCAAAAATAGAAATTAGAAACTTTGACAAATTGAAGAAAATGCGTGACCGTGCGGTTTAGAATTATAAGCTGCTTTGTTTCAGTGCTCTGAATTTCACCAAAAAATTTATACAAATCATTATGAAGGAAAAAAAAAGAAAAAAAGACCGTATCTACATATCAGGTCCACCGGTATTCGTGACGATAAAGTGTGAGATTAAAATCAATTATTTTATTTATTTTTTTACAGGGAGCGGCAAAGACTCATAAAATATTTTATACAAAAAATAATACAAAAGACCGTATCTACAGTTAAGTTCTTTTTCTATAAAAGAAAGACAACCCTTTTTGATTTCCAGTTTCTCCTCCTTATAAAATAATAGATTTTCCTATTTCTTTCAGAATTCCTGACGATAAAGTGTTACATTAAAATCCATTATTTTAATTCTATTTTTGGGTTGAAAATAATTTTAAAAAGACCGTATCTGCAATTAAGTTCCACAAAAACGAGATTTTTATTTGAAATTATATTATGTGGTACGTAACGAAAAGAAAAAATCTTGTTCTACAAAAAAGGCAAAGTTTTTTCAATTACTGACAGACAAATGTCATTAAAATATGTTTTATTATTTTTTTAGGCAATATGACAAATAAAATCATTGTGGAAAAAATAAGAAATCCGTCTCTAAATTTATATTCTACAAAAACGAGCCTGTAAACTTTAAATTTTACGTGAAATTATTTAAATATTTCTCAAAACTGAAATCTTTTTGAAATCTTTTAAGATCTTTGTGAAACCTCCTAAATATTCTGAAATATTTTGAAATCCTTCTAAATAATTGAAATATTTGTGAAAGCTTTGAAATCTTTTTGAAATCTTTGTGAAATCATTGAAATCTTTTTAAATCTTCGGAATCTTTGTGAAAACTTTAAAATCTTTTTGAACTCTTTGTGAAATCTTTAAAATCTTCTGAAATCCTTTTGAAAACTTTGGAACCTTTTGAAATCTTCGTGAAATTTTTAAAATCATAAAAAATATTTTGAAATCTTTTAAATTTAATGGAACATTTAAAAACTTTAAAATCTTTAAAATCTTTGTAAAATTTTTGCGGAATCTTTCTAAAATGATTGAAAATTTTGTGAAATCACTAAAATCTTTTTAACTTTTTTTTTTTAATTTTGTGAATTTTATTAAAAGCTTGTGATTTTTTTGAAATATTTCGTAACTTTGGAAATGTTTTAAAATAATTGAAATCTTTGAAAGAACTTTGATGTCTTTTAAAATCTTCTGAAATATTTTGAAATCTTTAAATGCTTTTGCAATAATTGAAATCATTGTGAAATCCTTGACATTTTTAGGAAACAATTTTTTTAATCCTTTGATATATTTGATATCTTTGTTAAATCTTTGAAATCATATAAATATTTAAAAATCTTGGAAAAATTGGTGAAATTTCAGAAATTTTTCGAAATCTTTCTGAAATTTAAAAATTTTTGAAACCTTCAGAATGTTTATGAAATGATTGAAATCTTTGTGATATTTTTTTTTTAAATCTTATGAATTTATTGAAATCTTTGTGAAGCCTTTGAAAACGGAGGGAATGTTTAAAATCTTTGTCAAATGTTTAAAATATTTTTAAATTATTTTCAAATTTTTGATAAAACTTTGAAATCTTTTAAAATCTTCTGAAATATTTAGAAATCTTCGAAAACTTTTCGTATCAATGAAATCCTTGAGAATTTTTTGTGAAATATTGATTAAACATTTTGATATTTAAAAATTCTTTATGAAAGGTCTGGATTTTTTTTTATATTTGAAATTTGTAAAATCTTTGCGAAGTTTTTGAAAAACTTGTAGAAATGTTTTGAAATCATTTTAAACTTTTTAAAATCTTTGTGACAACTTCGAAATATTTATGCAACATTTTGGAATATTTTTAAAATATTTGTGAAAACTTCGAAAATTTTTAAAAATCATTTGATGTATTGATGTAATATTTTGAAATCTTTGAAATTTGTGGAAATATTGAAAGCTTTTGTGAAATCTTTGAAATCTGTCTAAATCCTTTCGAAATATTTGAAATCTTTCTGAAAAATGATATATTTGGGAAACTTTGGTGTAATCTTTTAATTTTTTAAAATATTTTGAAATCTTTGAAATTATTGAAATCTTTTGAAGTGTTCTGAGATATTTTAATTGCTTGGAAAACTTTTAGAACCTTTGTAACCTATGAAAAATCTTGGACATTTTTTGGGAAAATTGGTTTAATATTTTGAAATATTTAAAATCTTTGAAATCCTGGAAATTTTTTTAATGTTTGCGAAATCTTTCAGGAGTTATGGAAACCTTTGTAAAACTATTGAAATGTTTAGAAAAATAATTGCGATATTTTTCTAAACATTTCTTAACTTTAAAAATCGTTTGAAATCAAAGAAATTTGTTTGGAGTCTGAAATCTCCTTGAAATCTTTGAAATAATTGCAGGTTGCCTTTCGCAAAGGAAAACTCCCACTACTCTAAAGGAAAATCGATTTTCAAAACTCCATCCATAATTCTCGATGAAGAAGTGTGAAACAGAAATCATTTTTTTATATTGATTTTGTTCCATACAATGACCGATAAAATCAATATAAGAAAAATAATTTTAAAAGACCGTATCTACATTTAAGTTTTAGAAAAACGAGTCTATCTCTGACATTTTTTAACCAAGATGGCATCATAGGGTACTTTTCGAAAAGGAAAAATCCTGTTATAAAACAATAAAGCAACCCTTTTTCGCTTCGACTTCCCCCTCCTAAAATAATCGATTTTTCCAATTCCATCTAGAATTCCTGATGGTGATGACAAAGTGCGACTTTAAAATCACTCATTTGATCATTATTATTTTTTTTCCATACGGTACCTGATTACCTCATTATAAAAAAAATAATTTGAAAAAGACCGTATCTACATTGAAGTTTTAGAAAAACTGGTCTCTCACATTTTCTAACCAAAATGACATCATAGGGTACGTTTCACAAAGGAAAATTCCTGCTCTAGAACAATAAAGCAACCTTTTTTTAATTCGAGTTCCCCCTCCTAAAATAATCGATTTTCTCAATTCCATCTAGAATTCCTGATTGCGATGACAAACTGTGACACTAAAATTATTTATTTGATCATTATTCATTTTTTGTCCATATGATACCTAATTACCTCATTATAAAAAAAATAATTTTAAAAAGGCCGTATCTTCATTTACGTTTTACAAAAACTAGTCTATCTCTCACATTTTCTAACCAAAATGACATCATATGGTATGTTTCAGAAAGGAAAATTCTTGCTCTAGAGCAATAAAGAAACACTTTTTCCATTCCAGTTCCCCCACTTACAAAAAATCGCATTTCCCCAACTCCATCTAGAATTCCTGATGACTATGTTGGACACGAAAATCACTTATTTTATTACTATTAATTTTGTTCCATACCACTCGAGTGATTATATCATTTTAACGAAAATAATTCAAAAACACCGTGTCTACATTTAAGTTTTAGAGAAACTAGTCTATCTCTGACATTTTCTAACCAAATTTACATCATAGGGTACGTTTCACAAGGGAAAAATCCTGCTCTAAAACAATAGAGCATTCCTTTTTAGATTCGGCTTGCCCCTCCTACAAAAAAATCGATTTTCCCAACTCCATCCAGAATTCCTGAAGAAAAAGTAGGACATTGAAATCACTTCTTTCATCATTACTAATTTTATTTTATTCAGTGACTGATTAATTCATTATAACAAAAATAATTAAAAATACCGTATCTACATTTAAGATCTACAAAAATGAGTCTATCTCTCACATATTCTAACCAAAATGACATAATAGGGTACGTTTCACAAAGGAAAAATCCTTCTCTAGAAGAATAAAACAACCCTTTTTCGATTCGAGCTCCCCCTCCAACAAAAGATCGACTTTCCCAACTCCATCCCAAATTTCTGACGACAAAATGTGGCATTAAAATAACTTTGAATATTATTTTTTAGGCAAGATTACTGGTGAAATCATGATGCCAAAAATAACTAAAAAATACCGTATCTACATTTAAATTTTAGAAAAACTAGTCTATCTCTCACATTTTCTAACCAAATCTACATCATAGGGTACGTTTCACAAAGTAAAATTCCTGTTCTAGAACAATAAAGCATCCCTTTTTCGATTCAAATTCTCCCTCCAACCAAAAAATCGATTTTCCCAACTCCATCCAAAATTCCAGACGACAAAATGTGACATTGAAATAACTA
>JAWWLR010000128.1:23410057-23422851 GCA_035041075.1 Acraspis erinacei | reverse complement strand
CATAGGGTACGTTTCAGAAAGGAAAAATGCTGTTCTACAAGAATAAAGTAACCTTTTTTCGATTTGACTTCCCCCTCCTACAAAAAATCGACTTTCCCAACTCTACCAAAAATTCCTGACGACAAAATGTGGTATTGAAATAACTATCAATATTATTTTTTAGGCAAGATGAATGGTTAAATCATTCTAACCAAAAAAATAATAAGAAAACCGTATCTACATTTAAGTTTTACAAAAACTACTCTATCTCTCACATTTTCTAACCAAAATGACATCATAGGGTACCTTTCACAAAAGAAAAATCCTGCTCTAGAAGAATAAAGCAACCCTTTTTCGATTCGACTTCCCCCTCCTACAAAAAATCAATTTCCCCAACTCCATCCAGAATATCTGACGACAAAGTAGGACATTGAAATGACTTCTTTCATCATTACTAATTTTATTTTATTCAATGACTCATTAATTAATTATAACAAAAATAATTAAAAATACCGTATCTACATTTAAGATCTACACAAATGAGTCTATCTCTCACATTTTCTAACGAAAATGACATCATAGGGTACGTTTCAAAAAGAAAATTCTTGCTCTAGAACAACAAAGAAACCCTTTTTCCATTCCAGTTCTCCCTTCAACAAAAAAATCGATTTTGCCAACTCCATCCAAAATTCCTGAAGACAAAATATGAGATTGAAATAACTTTCAATATTATTTTTTAGGCCAGATGACTGGTTAAATCATTATGCCAAAAATAACGAAAAAAGACCGTATCTACATGTAAGTTTTACAAAAACTAGTCTATCTCTCACATTTTCTAACCAAAATGACATCATAGGGTACCTTTCACAAAGGAAAAATCCTGCTCTAGAAGAATAAAGCAACCCTTTTTCGATTCGACTTCCCGCTCCTACAAAAGATCGATTTTCCCAACTCCATCCAGAATTCCTGACGACAAAGTGTGACATTGAAATCACTTCTGGTCGACATGAGACACCTGATAAAGTGGGGAGGGGAATTTATATTAATCGAAGAGTACTGCTGGCGAATTTCAACGCGTGGTTCGTGCTCAAAAACGTGTTGCGCACAGTTAAGCATCGGGTATCGTTCGTATCGAGGGGAACATATAGGAAAGCGGGTCTGCATCGTCAGCGCCGGTGCGGGCCCTTTGTTAGACGACGCGTGCCTCTGCACGTGTGCACGACCAATGCTTTTGCGCACGCTCCCCCCCCCCCTCCTCGCACTCTCACTCATACTATCACTCACACTCTCTTTTATCATTCTCATCTCTCTCTCACACACGTTACGCACTTACGCACACTATCGCACAAGCGACCACTCATCCTCGGCCAGGGCTCCCCTCCATCGGTAGTTGGTACTCCTGAGAAACATGGGCATATCTACGATCTAACCTGCACCACTTTGCTGCATTGTCAATCAGGAAATATTGGCTAAAGTAGCAATAGAGAAAAGGGAAATGTATCAGTTTACTAGAACACTTCCTAACTGTCCTTGAACTCCATCCTCTTGTTCCCCTTTTCGAATTGGGGTACTTTTTATTTTAGGTACTGTTCACTTTATAGGGCTTTCATTTATGAGCATTTTTTCATCGTGTGTAGTCTACCGGCGTATTTTGCCGGATTTTGATTTTTCTATTCGGGCATATTTTTCTCTTCGGGCATATTTTTCTCTTCGGGCATATTTTTCTCTTCGGGAATATTTTTCTCTTCGGGAATATTTTTCTCTTCGGGAATATTTTTCTCTTCTGGAATATTTTTCTCTTCGGCAATATTTTTCTCTTCTCTACCGAACCTCATTTTGTCAACAAGGATCACAGAAGGATTAAAAGGGTGTTGTCAGATTTCTCTCCGAGTTAAATCCCAAACCCTTTTCTATGGGGTGAACGGGCGAGCTGATTTTTATAGGTGTCCTGATTTTATGACTTTTTGGGCTATGTCCTGATTTTTCATTCCCGAAAACGAAAATGTGTTTTTCTTCCTTTATTGTGTGGTACTAAATTTTTTCACAATTTCTGAGCGCGCAGTCTCATTTTTTATTATTATTTATAAAGAAAGGAAAACAACCAACTGCCTAAAAAAATTGGAAGTTCCAGATATTATTTTCAATAATCAAGATATTGTACAGATTGTACTTAATTATTTTAATACAAATTCTCAGTTTGCAAGAGGTATTTGCATAATTTATAATTTCAGAAAATAAACATAAAATTTTATTTTTTTGTTTAAAATTGAAAAATATTCTGAGAAATTACAATTTCAATCTTTGTGATTAATTTTAATTAATTAAATTAAAATTAAATTAAATTTTTTTGAAATTAAAATTCCACATCTTGGATGAAGTTTTTGTTGTTTATTTTAATCATTTTTCTTTGTCTTTTATTATAAGAAAATTCGCCTATTGCTTTTAAAATTCATCTATAGTCGTATAGTAATTTAACGTTTTTGTGCTGAAAATGCAGTTGAAAAATTGGTTGAAAAATAAAAATTATTATCTATAATTTACAACTATTTGATTGAAAATTCGTCCTCTTTGGTTGAATTCAACTATTTGTGGTTTCAAACTGCTTTGTTAAAAATTCGTTTTTTTTTTGGTTGATGATTCAGAATTCGAATTCAAAAATCTTTTTTCTTTAGTCGAAAATGTTAGAATTTTCTTGAAAATTCATTTTTATCTGGTTAATTTTTTTTAGTTCTTAAAGTTTTATTTTGCATTTTTTTTATTTTCCCACAAAATTTCCAATTTTTTTCTTATTTTTAAAATTACAATTGGTTTAGTTAAAATTTTTTTTAATTTTCCTCATTTTAGTTGAAAATTCATTTCTTTGGTTAAAAGTTCAAATATTTTGTTTATTTTTTATCAAAGATTAAGCTTTTATAAATGAAAATATAAATATTCCAGTTTTGGTTGACAAATTTATCTTATCCGTAAAAAATTCCTGAATTTTGTTAAAAATAAATTTTTGTGGTTGAAAATTCAAATATTTGGTTCAAAATTATTTTTTAAAATAAAAATTCATAGTTGAAATTTTGTGTTTATTGTTGTTTCAAGATTAATTTATTTAGTTGAAATCTGTGTTTTGTTGAAAATTCGTATTTTTTATAGAAAATTCGTTTTTTAAAAATTAAAATTGCTTCATTTTGGTTTAAAATCCATTTCTTTGTTTAAAAATTGAACTCTTTTATTGTAATTTATATTTTCTCGTCGAAAATTCATTTTTTTGTTGAAAATTAATATTTATAGTTAAAAATATATATTTTGGGTTCAAATTTCAAGTATTTGGTTCAAAATTAATTTTTTTTTAAATTGAGGATTTATTGTTACACATAATATTTTCTTTACTTTAGTTAAAAATATTAAAACATCTTGAAAATTTTCGTTAAAATTTATTTATTTCCCTGAAAATTAATGTATTTTGTGAATAATTGAATTAATTTAATTTAATTTTTTTTTAATTTTTTATTTTAACTGAAAATGAAACTATTTTGTTTAAAGGGAAAAATTGATCTTTCTTTATTTGAAAATTCATTTATTTTTTTGAAAATCGTATTTTTTAGTAGCATAATAATTTTTTTGGTTCAAAATTAATCTTTTTGGCAACAAATTACACTATTTGCTTCCAAATTAATTTTTTTAATTAAAGATTTAACATTATAGTTTTTAAATTCTTTTTGTTTTGGTTTGTTAAAAATTAAACTATTTTGTTAAAAAATTTTGTTTTTTTCGTTCCAAATTAATTTTTTTTAACAGATAATGAAACTAATCCTTGTTTTGTTGAAAATGTATATTCTTTATATTGAAATTCAACTATCTGGTTAAAAATTTATATTTTCTCCTAAAATATTAGTCTTCTTGATGAAAAATTAATCGTTTTGCTTAAAAATTGATTTCTTTAGTTGAAAAATTTATTTATTTGACTGTAAATGTAATTATTCCATTTTAAGTGGAAAATTTATCATTAAATAAATAGAAAAATGAATAGAAAACAAATTTTTCACCACTTTTTCATAAAATCTAATTCTTTCATATGAATATTTAAAAATGTATGCCTATTGTATCTTCATAAATAAACAATTTAAAAAAGTAAGAAATTGTTTAATTCTAAAAAAAAATCTGGATTCAAATTCAAATAATTTGGAACTCTTAATTGTTTTTATTTAGAATTAATTAATAATTATTATTAAATTAAATTAATAATTAAATATTAATTTTAGACAAAAAATAAATTTTATATGAAATAGTTAAATTTTCAGTAAAAAAGTAGAATTTTAAACCAAAAGTATAAACCAAGCCAGAAAGATACAATTTCATTTAAAGCCGATCAATTTTTAATTTTAAACCAGAAATAAATTTCTACAAAAAAAATTTGAATTTTCCATCCGAAAATACGAATTTTTAACCAAAAAGAATGATTTTTTAAATAAATTAAATAAATCCAAAAAAGATTTAAGTTAATTTTGCACAATGAAAATATGAATTTTTTGACAATAAATAAGCTTCTACGATCAAATTAAATTTTCTAGCATAAAAGATGAATTTTTACCCAAAAGGGTTAAATTTCTCTTTATAGGTCGGCCTAAAAATTATGAAAAATAATATTTCCGAAACAGAAAAATTTTCGAATAAAAAAAGTCTCGATTCTAAAAAATTAAAGAGTTGTTTTAATAATAAATAAATAATAAATTAATTAATGATTATTAAACAAAACGTATTTTATATATTATTTTATATTTGATAAATAAACCATTTTTAGTTTTAATTATTAAATATTTGTATTAAATCAATTTTTTTCGAGGAAATTTTTTTAAATGAAAAATAAAGACGCAAAATTTTTTATTTTGGGCTTGACTTCGTCCAAAAAACCCTTAAATTTGAGAATTAAATTCACAAATTCCCCATTTTAAATTTGAAAATATTAAAATTCGAATTTCAAATGTCTGGATTCAAATTCAACTAATTTAGGACTCTTAATTTTTAATTTTTTGTGTAAATAGAAGAAATTTTTTTAATACCGGGAACCAAGAACACAATCGCTTAATTAATAAATTCACTTATTTGTTTAAAAATTCACCTTTTTTGTTGAACTTTTTTGCCAAAAATTAATTTATTTAACTGGCAATAAAATTATTACATTTTTGGTTGAAAATTTATCTTTTCTTATTAAAAATTTATCTTTTCCGGTCGAAAATTAAAACTTATGATTAAAAATACATATTTTTTGTTGACTTTTCACAAACAAAATATAAATTTTTAAAAAAGAGATAAGTTTCTAAGAAAAAAATTAAACTATTCAATTCTCTACAAATAGTTGCATTTTTTCTGAAAAATATTAATTTTCTATTAAAACGGATGAATTTTAATTTTTTTAATCTTCTTTAAATAATTGCATTTTCTTCCAAAAAAGATTTCAGTTTACTTTTCAAAATATAAACACTTTAACAAAAAATAAGTTTCTGTGAAAAAACTTTAATTTTCTAGCCAAAAAGAAGAATTTTTACTCAAAAAGAATGACTTTTTAACAAAATTGTTGAATCCACTGCTAAAAGTTGCATTTTTATCCAAAAAATTAAAAAATTATTTTAAAATATGTAATTTAGGAACTAAAAATAGAAACAAAATTTAAAGACTAGGAAAATGCTAAATTATTCTTTAAAAATGTTGACTGAAAAATTACAAAAATAAAATTTCTGACACTCGAAAAATTTGCGGATTAAAAAATTCCTGAATATAAAAATTAAAGAGTTTTTTCAATAATAAATAAATAATAAATAAAATGTGATTAATAAATAAAAGTATTTTATTTATTATTTTTTATTTCATAAATAAACCATTTGTGGTTTTAATTATCTTATATTTGTATTAAATCAAATTTATAAATTTTTTTAAGACAAAAAGAATAAATACGAAAATCTGAGTATCTAATTAAATATTTTTAGATTAAAAATAAAGAAGAAAACTTTTTTTATTTTTAGCCTGACTCTGTATCCAAAAAAAAAACCTTAAATTTGAGCATCAAAATCACTATTTACCCATTTTTTAATTTTTAAATATTAATATTAGAATTTTTCAAAATACCATTGACTAAAAACGTGAAAGATTTGTTTAATAATAAACAAATTTCTGGATTCAGATTTAAAGAACTTCGGATTCTTCATTTTTATTTTTTTTTTAGAATCAAATTAAAACAGTTGAATTTTTAATTTAAAACTATTTTTTTTAATTGAAATTTTCACCCCGAAAGAATGTTATTTCTCTTTTCAACACCACAATATTAATTTCATACCAAAAGTAAATTTTTTACGAAATAGTTCAATTTTCAGTAAAATAGTAGACTTTTCAACCAAAAAATATTTCAGTTGACTGTTCACAATCAAAATATGAAGTTTTAAACAAGAATTAAGTTTAAAAAAAAATTAAATTTTTATTGCAAAAAGACGAATTTTTAAACAAAAAGGATGAATTTTTTAAAAAATTTTTAAGATCTCTGCAAATAATTGCATTTTTATCCAAAAATATTTATTTTCTTAATTTTTTAACAAGAAACAAGTTTCTACCAAGAAATAAATTTTCAATGCAAAAAGGATGAATTTGAATTTTAGTGAATTTTTATGAATTTTAGTTAACTAAAATAGTGAAATTCTTTACCAAATAGTTTATTTTTATCTAAAAAATATGAAATTTGTACTAAAACAGATGAATTTTTAATTCATTTTCTTTTTAATAGTGGAATTTTCACCTAGAAAGAATTTAAATTTTCTTTTCAATACCACAATATTAATTTTAAACAAAATGTATATTTTCTACAAGAGATTTAATTTTTTTATAAATATATATATAATTGTTATCATCATACCTTAAAACGATTTTCAACAAAATATATATATAAATTTAAAATTCGATTTTTGCGAACCATTATTGTATTTTTTTTTAATATTATGCGCCGTAAAGAAAATTCTTAACCCAGAAATATTTTATTTAATATTATTTTTATCTTAAATTCAAACAACAATTTTCGAAATTTTAAACATAGAAATAGTTTAAAAAAATAAATATTCATTATTATTTTTATTCAATAAAACATATTTATAAACAAATGTAATTGTTTAAATTCGGGAATTTTCCAATTCAGATATTTTATAACTCGGTAATTTTCTGTCGGGAATTTTATTATTCGGCAATTTTCCAATTCGGCAATTTTATTACTCGCGAATATTAAAATTGGGGAGTTTTCAATTCGATATTTTTATTTTTCGTCAATTTTATTATTCGTGAATTTTATTATTTGGGCATTTTCCAATTCGAGAAATTTACGGTGTCGGGAATTTTAGTTTTCGGGATTTTTCGGTCGTCCCAAAAAATTCATTTGCTAAAGAATTCATCAAATTTTGTTAAAAATTCATCTTTTTTGTTTAAAAATTCGTCTTTTTGGATTGAAAATTTAATTTTTATTTAGAAACTTTATTCTTGTTTAAAAATTAAGTATCTAAAAAAAATTATTGATTAAAAATAATAATGAATATTTATTTTTTAAAATTATTTTTATTTTTAATATTTCGAAAATTATTTTTTGAATTTGAGATAACAATAATTTTAAAAAAATGTATGGGTGATTTGTAATCAATAAAACATATTTATAACACATTGTAATTGTTTAACTTCCGGAATTTTCCAATTCGGATATTTTATAATTCGGCAATTTTATTATTCGGGAATTTTCCAATTCGATATTTTTAATTTTCGGCAATTTTATTATTCGCGAGGGACGACTAAAAAATCCCGAAAAATAAAATTCCCGACACTGTAAAATTCCCGAATTGAAAAATTCCCGAATGATAAAATTCTCGAATATTAAAATTTCCGAATTGGAAAATTCCCGAATTATAAAATTCCCGACAGAAAATTGTCGAATTATAAAATATCCGCATTGGAAAATTCCCGAATTTAAACAATTACAATTTTTATGAATATATTTTATTGATTAAATTTAATAATGAAATTTTATTTCTTTAAATTATATTTAATGTTTAAAATTTCAAAAATTATTTCTTGAAATTTAAAATAATTACAATAAATAACAATGAAGCGTTCGCAAAAATCGAATTTTAAATATACGTATATTTTTTTGGAAATTCAAAAAATGCGAGGTGCACATTTGCTCAAATTTAACTTAACAGCTGCAAGCTAAATTCTCATTTTTTGAACTTGAAAATTGTATTTTCTTACACCTTCTAAATTTGACAAAATTTGCCCCTCGAACCCAAAAAAATCACCCGCTGTTTTCATTATACCTTATAATGATTTTAAAAAAACATATATAAATAAATTTAAAATTCGAGTTTTACGAACACTTTTATATTTTTTTAAATACTCTGCAAATTAAAAAAATTCATCACCAAGAAATATTTTATCTAAAATTATTGTTATTTTAAATTAAACAATAATTTTCGAAATTTTAAACATTAAAAATAATTTAAAAAAATAAAATGTCATTATTGTATTTGTAATCAATAAAACATATTTATGAAAATATTGGAATTGTTTAAATTCAGGAATTTTATTATTCGACAATTTTATTATTTGGGAATTTTCCAATTCGGTACTTTTAATTTTCGGCAATTTCGTTATTCGCAAATTTTAATATTCGGGATTTTCCAATTCGGTATTTTTATTTTTCGGAAATTTTATTATTCGAGAATTTTATTATTCAGGCATTTTCCAATTCGGGAATTTTACAATGTCGGGGATTTTATTTATTTTAATTGGATTTCTCAGCCGTCCCTTATTTTTTAGTAACTAATTTTTCAGTTCTCCTGAATATTAATAATATTTAAATACCAAAATAAAAATCTTGTAACAATTTTTATAGAAAACCTTTTATAAATGGAATAAAATGGTTGTTAGTTAGAATTTATAATTTTTTTTATTTATCATTCTCAGAGTTGATATAGCATAAATTATATTAAAAAAGTAAAAAATAAATTATACATTTTCAGAACTTTAAAAGAATTCAAATTATATTTTTAAAAAATCAAGTTGAATTGAAAATAATTCAAATAATATATATTAGAAAAATCAGAATGCATTTAGAGGAACTCAGGAACAATGAAAAGAATTTTAAAATATTTTAAATCAATTTAAAATTGCTTGGAATCTTTTAAAATATCCTCAAATCCCTTAAAACTTTATATAGCTGTTGAAAATTTCTTAGAATCTTAAAAAAAGCATTAAACTCCTTTCAAATCCATTTATATTATTAAATTTAATACAAAATTTCTTAGAATTATTTCTTCGAATTGATAAATATTTAAAATCCTTTTTTATCTCTTGAAATCACTTTTTAAATACTTTAAAATCATTAAAACTTTAAGAAATCACTTAAAATTATTAAAATAATTTGAAAATTTCTTGGAATATTAGTAAATAACATAAAATATTTCAAATTCTCTGAAATCTTTTGAAATCTTTTAAACATCCTTTAAACTTTTTAAATCTCTTGAAAATTCCCTGGCATTTTAAAAAATACCCAAAAATCTTTAAAATTTTCTGGAACCTTTTCAGATTATTGAAATAAATTATATTAAAAATTATGTTCAAAATTTAGATCTTTTTTTTAGAAGCCCTAAGATATTGAAAATCCTGTGAAATCTTTCGAAACCTTTTAAAATCCATTAAATTTTTTTTAACTCTTGAAAATTCTTTGCCGTTTTTAAAAACACCTTAAAATCGTTAAAGGCCCTAGGGATACCTTAAAATGATTGAAATCTTTTGAAAATTACTTTAATATTTTTAAATATCCTAAAGTATTTCCGTACTTTGCAATCCTTTGATATATTTTTTAGATCCCTCACATTTCTTGCATGCCTTTTAAATTCCATGAAATTTTAAAAAATAATAACAAAAGTTCTTTGAAATCCCTGCAAATTATTATAATGTTTTAAAGAAAATTTGAAATTCTTAAAAATATCCTATAATATTTCAAATCTTCTAAAGTGTTTTTAAATATTTTAAAATTAGACGAAACATTTTAAAACTCTTAAAACTTCCTTGGAATTTTTTATGATAATCTAAAATTTTCAAATTTTTTAACTCCTTTGAAATCCCTTGAAATTTGCTAAAACTTTCCAAACCTGTTGAAAATTCCTTGGCGTTTTAAAAAATACATTAAAATAATTGAAATTTTTAGAAATACCATCAAATTATTAAAATAATTTGAAAATTCCTTGGAATATTCTTAAATATCCTAAAATATTTTAAATCCTCTGACATCTTTCAAAAACCCTTGAATCTTTTTAAATCTCTTGAAAATTCCTTGGCATTTAAAAAAATATCCTAAAAATTTTGGAATCCGCTTAGATTATGAAAAAAAACATATTAAAAAGATTCTTTAGAATACCCTAAAATATTTTAATTTAATTTAATTAATTAATTAATTATGAATTTATTTATTAATTTATTATTAATTTAATTTAGAACTTTTTTTAAACCCTATAAGATATTGCAAATTATCTGAAATATTTTGAAATATTCTAAAGTCTCTTCAAACTTTTTTAAGTTTTTGAAAATTCTTCTCAGTCTTTAAAAATGCCTTAAAATCCTTCAAGTCCCTTGGAATCCCTTAAAATTATTGAAATCTATTAAAACTCCCTTTAATATTTTTAAATACCCTAAAATATTTCCATCCTTTGAAGTCTTCTGCAATCTTCCTTAGATCTCTTGAAAGTTCGTAAGGCCCTTTCAAACTCCTTGGCATTTAAAAAAAAAATCTTAAAAATTCTTCGAAATCCCTTAAATTATTGTAAATTTTTTAAACAAATTGGGAATATTTTACAATAACCTATAACGTCCTTACGTCCTAAAAATTTTTTTGAATCTTTCCAGACTATTGAAATATATTAACAAATTTTTGTAAATAACCGAAAATATTTACAATCCTTTGAAAGCAGTTTTAAATCCTTTGGAACTTTTTAAAGCCTTTGAAAATCATGTTAAAAAATAAGAACTTAAAAAAACTAAGATGTTGCAAATCCTCTGAATTCTTTTACGCTCCCTTAAGGGGATGTGACCCTTAAAATTATTGAAATCTATTCAAAATTCCTTTAATATTTAAAAATAATCTTAAATCTTAAGAATTCCTTGAAATCCCTGCAAATTATTATCATGTGTTAAAACAAAATTGGGAATCTTTTAAAATACCCTGTAATACTTTAAATATTCTGAAGTCTTTGGTAAGCTTCACTTGACACATTTCAAAGCTCTTGAAAATTCCTTGGAATTTTTAGAAATATCCTAAAATCTTAAAAATTCTTTAAATTTTTCAAAATAACTGAAAATATTTACAATTCTTTTGAAACCATTTTTAAATCCGTTGAAAGCTCTTTAAAGCCCATGGAAATTCCTTGGCATTTATTAAAATACCTTAAAATCTGTCTAATTCTTTGAAATCCTTGTAAATTATTAAAATACATATATTTATCATTCTTTAAATCTTTAAAAATCCCCTAAAATATTTAAAATCCTTTGAAATTCTTTCAAATTATTGAAATTTTTAAACAAATTTTTGGAATATTTTAATCAGCCCTAAAATATTTAAAACGTATTTTAAAAAAATCAGAAAATGCAATTTAATAGTGATTACTCTAAATTCAAAAATGCCTTGTTTTATTTAATCTGTTTACCAAATAATCTAAATGCAATTATACATGTCGGAATATCGATATTTTTTCGAAAAATGTTCTTGTTTTTTTTTTGTAATTGAAAATTGAGTGTTTTGCGCCTGTAAAATGCAACACGCGAGCTTTTGTGTATGCCGGGCTTCAGTCCTTTGTGCTGACCAGGAAATGATCCATTTCGTAATATATCAGAATTTAGTGCAGTGTTTAAAACGATAAATTATTAAATAATAATATATAGAAAAAGTCTAAATTTATCAAATATTTCTAAAACCTTTCTGAAGAATTTGGGTACTTTTATTTAAAAAAAAGTTCTTTAATAATGATGTTGGGCAAAATCTCTGACCACAAAATAATAACCATATTCTATGGCCATCCTATTATCCAACCCAGGATACAATAGTACTTGCTGCAGATTCTAAACTTCCGAACATGGAACATGGACCCTCAATTTTGGATTTGTTATCGGATTTCTATTAACTTTTCGATATTCATTCAATTGTTGCATAAATCTCTTCAGTTAATATTCTTCCCCTTTTCTAGATTTCTTTCGAGTCTTCATCATCAGTAACAGCCCTGCTGATAATGGATTATTAAAATTGTTTGAAAATAATTAAATTCCTATTGTTTTAAAATATTTTTAACTAATATTGGATAGCTCAGTAATGACTCATATCTCAATCATCTTCGTATGAAAATTTGTTGCATAAACTTTAATTATATTTTAAAAATGAATAAAAAGGAATTAAATTCAATACATTTTTTATAAATAAATCCAATCAAATTCTATTACTTTTCAATAACTTTACTCATATTATAGGAAATAGTTGATGGAATGAGAATCAATTACATTTTACGCAATTTAAACCAATATATTTTTATAGCTTTAAATAATTTTTTATTATGAATGAAACTTAATAAAATTTCCCAAAAATCATATTGAATCAATTTTTATCACTTTTCAATAACACAGATCGACAAAATTTAAAAAATGTCAAAAGCCAGAAAGCAGACCAAACATGTCCGAAGGATTTTGATGCGCTGAATCCGAATCCGAGCTCAAAATTGCTCCTGTGCGTCAGGTTTTCAAGATATCCTAACCTAAAAGTG
>JAWWLR010000128.1:23368335-23387490 GCA_035041075.1 Acraspis erinacei | reverse complement strand
CTTTTCGTAGAAACTTATTTTTTGTTAAAAAATTCATATGTTGATCTTAAAAGGTTAGCTGGAATCTTTTTTTAATAGATTTCTGAAAAAATAGTTTTCCTATGATTTAAGAATGAAAATATTATAATTGATGTCCTTCCAAATAAAAAACATTATTTTTAATGAAAAATGTTAAAATTCGCAACCAAAATAACATTAATTTTAACCATGTTTATTGAAATTAAATTTTTTCTGACCGTTGCTTCTTACCAATTTTTAAAAAATCATTAAAAATCTAAATTATTTGAAAATTTTTGTTGAACAAAATTTTTCAACAAATAATTATATTTATTTATTAAATTGTAAACATTTTTCAAAAATTGGTAAGAAGCGAGGGTCAGAAAATGTTTTTTATTTGGAATTACATAGGTAAAATATTTCGATTCCTAAAATCATAGAAAAACTTTTTTTTTCAGATATCTGACTTTTGCTACGACAAGTACCTTAAAAGAAAAAACGAACTAAAATAATATCCGGATAAACATTCAACTTTTTTAACAAAATTTGTCGTTTTTTAAAATTAAAAATTCCTCTGTTTTAGTAAAAATTTAATCTTTTTTGGATAAAAATGCAACAATTTGTTATCGAATTCAACAGTTTTGTTAAAAATCCTTTTTTCATCCTTTTTGGCTGAAAAAAATTGGTCAATTTTGATTGAAAATTCCATTTCTTTTCGTAGAAACTTATTTTTTGTTAAAAAATTCATATGTTGATCTTAAAAGGTTAGCTGGAATCTTTTTTTAATAAATTTCTGAAAAAAATAGTTTTCCTATGATTTAAGAATGAAAATATTATAATTGATGTCCTTCCAAATAAAAAAATTATTTTTAATGAAAAACGTTAAAATTGGCAACCAAAATAACATTAATTTTAACCATGTTTTTTGCAATAACATTTTTTCTGGCCGTCGCTTCTTACCAATTTTTAAAAAATCATTAAAAATCTAAATCATTTGAAATTTTTTTTTGAAGAACAAAATTTTTGGACAAATAATTATATTTTAAGATTCTTTATTTATTTTAAAAATTGGAAACAGTAAAATTGTAGAGAATGTTTTCCCGGAAAAAATAAGCCGCCATTTAATCAAATGTAAACATTTTTCAAAAATTGGTAAGAAGCGAAGGTCAGAAAATGTTTTTTATTTGAAATTACATAGTTAAAATATTTTGATTCTTAAAATCATTTAAAAAAATATATTTTTTCAGATATCTGAGTTTTGCTAGAAGGAATTTCATCTTTTTTGGATTAAAATTCAACTATTTGGTATCGAATTCACAATTTTGTTAAAAATGATTTTTTCATCCTTTTTGGCTGAAAAAAACTCGTCAATTTGGATTGAAAATTCCAATTTTTATCGTAGAAACTTATTTTTGGCTAAAAAATTCATATGTTGATCTTAAAAGGTTAGCTGAAATCTTTTTTTAATGAAAATTCAACTCTAAAAAAATTCTTTTAAATAATAATTCATCTGTTTTAAGGTATTTGTGCCAAAAGCAACAAAAATAAAATTAATTTTAAACATATTTTTTGCAATTAAACTTTTTCTGACAGCGGCATTTCACCAATTTTTGAAAAATGATTGCAATTTCGAAAATAAATTTTTCTATGGCTTCTTCTATGGTACAAACTCATTTTTTGTTTAAGAATTCATATTTTTATTTTGAAAAGTCAACTATTTTGTTTACAAAAATTTCAATTAAAAATTCAACTGTTTTAAGAGAAATTTAATCTTTCGTGGATAAAATTACAACTTTTTGTTAAAAAATTAAATTATTTTGTTCAAAATTCATACTTTTTGGTGGAAAATTCTATTGTTTTGCTAAAAATTTCAATATTTCTTAGAAAATTTAATTTTTGTTTAAAATTTATATTTTGGTGATCATAAATGAGATAAAATTTTTTTTGAATGAAGGTTCAACTTTAAAAAATGTTTTCGATTTTTATTAAAAATTCATCCGTTTTATTAAAAATTGTTAAAAATTCATCCTTTATGTTTAAAAAAAATCGTTTGTTTGGAAGGAAAATTCTATTTTTTCGTAGACTTATTTTTTGTTAAATTCACTTTCTGGTCTCAAAAAGTCAAATTTTTGGTTAAAAATTCATTTTTTGATCTTGAAAAGTCAACTGAAATATTTTTCGGATGAAAATTCAACAATCTTGTTACATTTTTTTAAATTAAAAATTCAACTGTTTCAAGAGAAATTTGATCTTTTTGGGATAAAAATGTACCTGTTTGGTTGAAAATTAAACTAATTTTCTTAAAATAGATGAAATTTTAATTTAAAACCAATAAAATTGTTTTTAGACATTTTTTTATTTTTATGACAACAAGATTTCACTTCTATTTTCAAAACGAAAATATTAAATTTAAAAAAGTACATTTTTCTACAAACTAATTAAATTTTAAAAATCAACACAATTTTCAACCAAAAATTATGGCTTAAGAAAATTGTTGAATTTTTAACCAAGCTTTAATCCAACAATTTTTTAGCATTTCTGCTAAAATAGGTGAATTTTTAAATAAAAAACAATTTAAAAAAAGAGTTGCAGTTTTATCCAAAGAGATTTCAGTTGACTTTTCAACAAAAAAATACGAATTTTAAACAAAAATTTAATTTTGTAGGAAATAGATAAATTGTAAACAATATTTCTACTGAGAGATTATCAGAAAAAAATATTATTTTAAACAAAAGGTTACTATTCTACGATAACAGTTGGAACTTTTAACCCCGAAAGGCGAATTTTTAACAAAACAGTTAAATTTCCAACCCAAACGAATGTCTTCTTATGGAAATTTTTAAAGGTTCTACAAAATAATAAAATTTATAACCAAAAAGGTATTATTAATTAAATTTTGTCTGAAAAAAATTCTTCTTTCCGTTGGGAATCGAACACAGGACGTCTTTTCAGACTAGATGGAGCTATGAATTAAAATTTTTGTGAATTAAATTTTGTTGAAAAAAGATCTTCGCTCCGCTGGGAATCGAACCACAGAACTTACAATTGCCGGTCTTTTTTCAAACAAAATTTAATTTAAACAAATTTTAATTCATGCCTCTATCTAGTCTGAAAAGACTTCAAAAATTTCTGTTATTCTCTGATGATAATACAGATTCCTGGCTAAAAAGGTAATTTTCAGCAAAAAGTTTTTTTTTTAATTTCTGGGAGGATTTTAATCACTTTCAGTTTTCCAGTATCGCTATTGTTTTAAAAGCAAAGTTATACAAAAATTTATTAATTGAAAAATTACAACTTTTTCAAAAATTAAAAAAAAAATTGTTTGGTAACTTACTTCTGGGAGACTTTCAGTGTCACTTCATGGTCACGATCGATCGTTTTAAAAGCGAGGACATGAGAAAAATACGGAGATAAGATGGATACGCATGTTCCTGAAATATGCGGGTGCCACCGGCATAATTGCTGCATAATAATGTACTTGTGGCTGACTTTTAAAGTCTACCAACACGTTTTTCGAAAATCTCAATTAAATTTTTCGCTAATAAATTATTGCGAAAAAATTAAAAGCCTTTGATAGCTAAAAGGTTAAAAGATTATTTAATGATCCTTGAGTCTCATTAAATTCTTTTTCTGTATTTCAAAACTTTAATTAATTTTCAATATTCTTGATATATCGTTTAAATAAAAATAGTAAAAATACAGGAAACTAATTTCAGAATAATTTTAAATATAAATTATTTTTTAACGTTCAAATTTAAGCACGAAATTTTTGAAAATAAAAATAGAAAGAATCCAGCAATAAAATTGGCAGAATCCAAAATCGATATTTCTAAATTAACTGGTTGGTTTCTTTGCACTTTTTTTAACTTTCAAAAATTTCGTATTTAAATAAAAATTATTTCAAAACTCAATTTATTTTATTGAGTGAAACACGATAAAAGTTTAATTAATTTTCAATATTTTCTATATATCCTTGAAATAAAAATCGGCTTTGAAAGAAATTTAATTGAAAATAAATCTAAATTATTTTGTTAAGGCATTCAAAGTTAACATTTAGACAAGACAAATTTGATATTATCAAATCTGATTTTTCAAAATTTGAATAATAACTAAATTAATTAATTAGTAATAAAAACTGGGAAATTTCTATATTTAATTTGTTCCTAAATTGAAAGAAGGATTTGTTTATTCTTATTATTTCGGTTATTATTTTCAATAAATTTATCCAAAAAATATTTTTCATTAAAGGAAAAAAAAATCTTACGAAAATTTTAATTTCAAGGGCAAAATAATTTTTAATTTAAAATAAAATTTTAAATATTTCTAAAGCTGTAAAGTCAAAAAGTACAATTTGGACAACACAAATTCGATGTGATCAAATTTCATTGGTCAAAGTTTGATTTTTCTAAACGTGATCATTGCATTTTTTTTAATTTCCAAGAATTTTATTGTAAAATAATTTATTTTTTAAGTGAAAAAATTGTATTTAAAAAAAATTTAGAAAACATAAATGAGATATTTTAAATTTGATTGGTCAAAATATGTTCATTAGATTCTTTTTTTTTATTTCCAAGAATTTTGTGTTGAAACAAAAATAGTTTCACGAGCTAATTTTTATTCTTATATGGAACCTGATGTGTAAAAAAAAACTCAGAATCAAAAAATCACATCGGGACAACATAAATTTAACATAAACAAAAATTAATTTGTTGAGATTTGATTTGTTAAATTCTTTTGGTGCAAATTTGGTTTGTTCAAATTTGATTTGTCAAATTTTTCGATTTTTCAAAATTTGATTGGTCAAAATATGATCGTTCGATTTTTTTCAGTTTCAAAGAATATTATAATGAAATAAAAATAATTTCAGGATTTAATTTATTTTCCTAAATCGAAATCGATATAGCCAAAAATTTTATTTTCAAAATATCATTTGTTAAATTTTTGGTTTGTGCAAATTTGATTCTTCTAAATTTGATTTTTCAAAATTTTATTTTTTGTAATGAGATTGTTGAATTTATTTATTAATTTTTAAGAATTTTTAGTTAAATGAAAATAGTATTAGAATTTAATTCGTATTCTTAAGCGGAAAATGGTATAAAAACAAGAAAAACATTTGAAAAATTTGAAAAAAAGATTTGATTTTTTCAAATTTGATTTGTCCAAGTGTGACCGTTGTATTCTTTTTTTTAATTTACAAAAATTTCTTAGTCAAATAATAATAGTTTCAAGTGCTAATTTATTTTTTTATGTAGAACCTGATGTATAAAAAAAACCAGAATAAAAAATCCCATCTGAACAACATAAATTTGATATGAACAAAAATTAATTTTTCAAGATTTGATTTGTTAAAGTTTGGGTTTGTGCAAATTTGATTTGTTAAATTTTTCGATTTTTCAAACTTTGATTTGTCAAAATGTGATCGTTCGATTTTTTTTTAATTTCCAAGAATATTATCATTAAATAAAAATAATTTCAGGATTTAATTTATTTTCCGAAGTGGAAAGAGGTATATAAAAGAACAAAGAATCAGAAAATTACATTTGCACAACAGCAATTTTATATAAACAAAAATTAATTTTTATTTAATTTGTGAAAATTTGATAATTAGTTTTTTTTAATTTCCAAGAATTTCTTGGTAAAACAAAAATAGTTTCAGGCATTCATTTATTTTCTATAACGGAAAAATTGTGCATAAAAGCACCAAGAATCCAAAAACCATATTTGAACAAACAAATTTGATTCTTCCAGATTTTATTTTTTAATATTTAATTTTGCAAAATTTTATTTGTCATAAAGTGATTGTTGATTTTTTTAATTTTCAAGAATTTTGCAGTGAAATAAAAATAGTTTAAAGACTTAATTTATTTTCTTGAGATAAGATGATATTCAGGAATGATTTTTTCCGCAGAATATTATTAATAATTAATATTAATGTCATTAACAGTTTCAGGATTTAATTTATTTTCCTAAGTAGAAAGTGATATATAAAAGAACAAAGAATCCGAAAATCAGATTTAAACAACAGAAATTTGATATAACCAAAAATTAATTTGTCGAAATTTGATTTGTCAAATTTTCATTTGTTAAATTTTGATTCATTGTAAATTGGATTTGTAAAATTTCGATTTTTCCAAATTTATTTTCTTAAGTTGAAAGTGGAATTTAAAAGAACCAAGAATCAAAAAATAAAAATTGAACAAAATAAATTTGATGTCACTAAATTTGATGATCCTTCCAAATTTTAGTTGTCACAATTTAAATTGTTATAATGCGATTGTATAATCCTTTTTTTTAAATATTAAAAAATTTTGTAGTGAAACAAAAATAGTTTCGAAAATTAATTTTTAAATTTTTTCGCACCTTTTGGTGGCTGCAAAAAAATTAGTTAGATGAGCAGTTTAGCCAAGGAATCAAAGATTCATTTTCTTCGGAGAAGTTTGACGTCGCGTATAGCGATAAGCGAGCGGCAGTCCAGGGAGGAATTTATTGAATTAATTTGCCGCGTCGACGCATCTCGTAAACTTCGTAGATGACCTCACTTTGTAATTGTCGTAAATTACTGGATGGTCTCGGCCCTTGCGGTCGCGACGGCGCGAGAGAGTTCCTTGTCGTTTTTGCATTGTCGTTCGATGAGATTAAGTTTTCTTCCCCCCCACTATCATTCAGATTTTCAGGTCAAAAATAACCCTCCGTGGGAAATAGTTAGTCCGAAAATAAAATATTGAAGAACTTTTTTGCACTCAAGATTTTTTTTATTAATAAATACTTGGCTCTTTTTTTTAATCCACTACTTTTAATTTAAATTGGTCAATTTTAATTTTAATTTTGTGACGAAAGAAAAATTTCACAGAAGAAAATTCCTGACACTAAAATTACCAAAAAAGAAAATTTTCGAAACAGAAAATCCTTGAAACTATAAAAAATTGCTGAAATATAAAAATTCGAGAAGATTCCTAAATTTAAACATTTAAAAAAATTGTTTTTTAATAAATTCTATTTAATTTATTCAAAATATGAAAAATATTTTATTTATTAATTGAGTCGACTAAAATAATAATCCGGGATTGGAAGATTCCTAAATTAATATTTCCGAGTTTTTTTAAATTCTCTAATTAAAACCATTAAAAAAATGTTTTTTTTTTAAAATTAAATATGATTTATTTCTTAATAGTTCAAGAATGTAATATTCCAAATATAATTTTTTTAAATTGCACATTAAAAATTAGTCTCTAATCAAAATATTTCATTATTTTATTTTGAATAAATACTTATTATTGATTGAGAATAATTTTATTAATTACTTAAATTTGAGTATTTTATTTTTGTACATTTTATAATTTGTCAATTTTCTCTCCTAAATTTTCTATTTTCAAAAATTTCATTTTTCCAAAGAAAAAATCCCGAATAAGAAAATATTTGAAATGGAAAATTCTCGAAATTAGAAAATTACTAACAATTAAAAATTCCCGAAAAATAAAATTCTCTATAGTTTTTTAATATTTAACGAATTTGAAAATGTTCGATAATAGGTAATTCCTGAAATCAAAAAAGTTAAGAAATAGTTTAAACAATAAATAAATTTTATTTTCATTATTTGACGGATATTTTATAATTTCGGGAATTCTTTATTTCGATTTTTTAAAAATAATTTTCTTACCAAAATTTCAAATTCCTGAAAGAAAATAAAACCTTGGAGAATGTTTATTCCCGAAGTTTTTTAATTCAAAATTTTAAGGTCCCAAAGTAGAAAAATAGCGATTTTTATAATTCCAAAAAATAGTAAATTGAAAATTGAAAATCTGAAAATTTAATATTTTGCAAGCCATTTTTGGGATATTAAAAATTCAAGTTCTGAAATTTCGGGCACAAATATTTTCTCTAGTTTTTTTTTCCTCGAAAACTTTCATTTTTCAAAAAGCTTCTGTTTCGTGAATTACTTTTTCGGTATATAATGTAATAAACTACCTAATTTTCCAATTACAAGGAAAACAATTGTTTTTTTTTCTTTCATAATAATTAATTAATTTATATTATTTAACTATTTTAATGACTTTATATTAAAATTATCTTAACTTTTGAACTCAAAAATTTTAATTTTTCAATTTGGAAACGTAAATCTTAACATTGATTATTATAAGGTTTTGTGAGACTTGAATAAAAAATTTTTCACTTCCGCTTTGTCATTCGATGATGTTCCGTTTTTTCCACTAACATTCATATTTCCAGGCCAAAAATAACCTCCGTGGGAAATAGTTCGTTCAAAAATAAGACGGTTGAAAGGAAAGAATTTAAAGAACGTTTTTTGTATTAAATATTTTTCTTAAAATTATTCAACTTTTATTTTTAAATTTTGTCTAGAATTTTTTTCTAATAATTAACATTAATTAATAAATATTTGGTCTTAGAAATTTCTATGCTTGACATTTAAAAGCTTATTTGTAAATTTTAAACTTCCTTCATAGAAAAAAGTGCTTTCTCTTGAATAAGAAAAGTAATCATTAAAAAAAATAATCGATAATATAGTTTTAATTATTAAAATCATGGCATTTTTTTTAGAACATTTAATCTTCTTCTTTAAGGTATCATTTTTTTAATAGAAAATTTAATTTCTCGATTGAAATTTAATTTTCTGGTTGAAAATTTAACTACTTATTTGAAAATTAATCTTCTTTCTTGAAAATTTATCTTTTTTCTTGACAATTTAACTACTTTTTTAAAAATTAATCTTCTTAGTTGAAAATTTTTCTTTTATGGTTGAAAATTTAACTATTTTTTTGAAAATTATTCTTCTTGGTAGAAATTTTGGTTTTTGTTGAAAATTTAACCACTTGGTTGAAAATTTCGCTCCTCGGTTCAAAATGAATCTTCTTGGTTGAAAATTTATCTTTTTTCTTTGAAAGTTCATCTTTTAATTCAAAAATTTTGTCTTCTCGATTGAAAGTTAATCTTCTTGGTTGAAAATTCATGTTTTTACTTGAAAATTTAACTACTTTTTTGAAAATTAATCTTCTTGGTCAAAAATTAATCTTTTTTTATTAAAAATTTCACTACTTTTTTGAAAATTCATCTTTTTGGTAGAAAATGTAGCACTTTGGTTGAAAATGACTATTTTTGTTTGAAAATTAATTTTCTTTGCTGGAAATTCTTTTTTTTCTGTAGAAAATGTAGCTTGTCGGTTAAAAATTATTCTTCTCGTTGAAAAATTTTGTTTTTGTTGAAAATTTAACTACTTTGTTGAAAATTCATCTTTCGGGTCAAACCATTGGCTCTTTCGCTGGTTGAAAATTAATCTTTTTCGTTAAAAATTTATCTTTTTCGGTTGAAAATTAATCTTCTTGGTTGGAAATGTATTTTTTTTGGTTGAAAATTCAACTTATTTAAAAAAAAAAATTTTGGTTGAAAATTTATTTTTTTTCGGTTGAAAATTTAACTACTTTTTTGAAAATTAATCTTCTTTTTTGAAATTCTCTCTTTTTTGGTTGAAAATTTAACTAATTTTAAAAAAAGTTAATCTTCTTGGTTCAAAATTCACCTTTTGTACAAAATTTGGCTCCTCTGTTGAAAATTATTCTTCTTCGTTGAGATTTTTTTTGTTGAAAATTTCGTTCCTCGGTTGAAAATTCATCTTCTTTGGGGAAAAATTTAGCTTCTCGATGGGAAATTAATCATCTTGGTTGAATATTTTGTCTTCTGTGGTTTAAAATTTAACCACTTTTTTGAAAATTAATCTTCTTGGTTGAAAGTTCATCTTTTCGATAGCAAATTTAACTTCTCGATTGAAAATTCATCTTTTTGGTGGAAAATTTTGTTCAATGGTTAGTTGAAAATTAATCTTTTTCAGTGAAAATTTATCTTTTTTGGTTGAAAATTTAAATTCTTGGTTAACAATTCATCTGTTTGGTAGAAAATTTGGCTCCTTGGTTGGTTGAAAATTAATCTTCTTAATTGAAAATTGATCTTTTTTGGTTGAAAATTTACCCACTTGGTTGGAAATGTATCTGTTTTTGTTTTAAAATTTTAATTATTTTTTGAAAATTAATCTTCTTGGTTGAAAGTTCACCTTTTCGTTAGGAAATTTAACTTCACGATTAAAAATTCATCTTTTTGTTAAAAAAATATTGCTCCTTGGTTGGTTGAAAATTAATCTTTTTCGGTGAAAATTAATCTTCTTTGGTTGAAAATTCAACTTTTTCTTAGAAAATTTGGCTCCTTGGTGGGTTGAAAATTGATCCTTCTTGGTCGAAAATTGAGTTGATCGGTTGAAAATTAATCTTCTTGGTTGGAAATGTATATTTTTTGGTTAAAAAATTCAACCTATTTAAAAAAAATTAATCTTCTTCTTTGGAAATGTATCTTGTTTGGTTGAAAATTCAACTACTTTTTTGAAAATTAAGCTTCTTAGTTGAAAATTCATCTTTTTGGTACCAAAATCTCGGTTCAAAATTAATTTTCTTTTAGAAAATTTTTCTCCTTGGTTGAAAATTAATTTTCTTCGTTGAAAATTTAAATTTTATTGTCGAAAATTTAGCTTCTCGATGGAAAATTAATCTTCTTGGTTGAAAATTTTGTCTTTTGAGGTTGAAAATTTAAATATTTTTTTTTTAAGTTAATCTTCATGGTTAAAAGTCATCTTTTCGATAGCAAATTTAACTTCGCGATTGAAAATTAATCTTTTTCGGTGAAAAATTATATTTTTTGGTTGAAAATTCAACTGATTTATTTAAAATTAATCGTCTTGGTTGAAAATTTAACTACATTTTTAAAAATTAATCTTCTTGGTTGAAAACTCACATTTTCGTTAGCAAATTTAACTTCACGATTAAAAATTAGTCTTTTTGGTAAAAACTTTTAGAAATTAATCTTTTTGGTTGAAAATCCATCTTTTTGTTAGCAAATTTAACTTACTGGTTGAAAATTTATATTTTTAGTAGAAAAATTCGCTCTTTGGTCGGATGAAAATTAATCTGTTTCGTTGAAAATGAAAGTTGATCTTTTTTGGTTGAAAATTTAACTAATTGGTTACAAATTCATCTTTTTGGTAGAAAACTTGGCTCCTTTAGCTGAAAATTAATCTTCTTCGTTGAAAATTTAACTGTTTTGGTAGAAAATATAGCTCTTCGGTTGAAAATTAATCTTTTTTGGGTGAAAATTTAACTACTAAATTCTTCTACCCAATTTAACTTCTTGTTTAAAAATTCATCTTTTTTTTAGAAAATTTTGCTCCTTGGTTGAAAATTAAATTTTTTTTTCACGAAAATTTTGCTCCTCGATTGAAAATTAATCTTCTTGGTTGAAAATGTATCTTTTTGGGTTGAAAACTCAACTTTTTAAAAATTAATCTTCTTGTTTGAAAATTTATCTTGTTCGGTTGAAAATTTAACTATTTTCTTGAAAATTAATCTTCTTGGTTGAAAAATTAAATTTTCGTTAGCAGATTTAACGTAATAATTAACACTTCTTCTTTTTGGTTAAAAAATTTGCTCCTTAGTTGGTTGAAAATTAATCTTTTTCGGTGAAAATTTAACTTTTTTGGTTGAAAATTTAACTGATTGGTTACAAATTCATCTTTTTTGTGGAAAACTTGGCTCCTTTAGTTGAAAATTTAACTTTTTTGTTGGAGAATTTAACATCTCGGTTGAAAATTTATCTTCTTGGTTGAAAATTTGTCTATTTCGGTTGAAAATTTAACTACTTTAAAAAAAAGTTAATCTTCTTGGTTGAAAATTCATCTTTTTGGTTGAAACCTTCGGTCCTCGGTTGAAAATTAATCTCATTCGCTGAAAATTTATTTTTTTTTGTCAAAAATTTAGCTTCTCGATGGAAAATTAATCTTCTTGGTTGAAAATTGGTCTTTTTTGGTTGAAAATTTATTTTCTCTTTTAGAAATTATTCTTTTTGGTTGAAAGTTTTGTTGCTTGGTAGCAAATTTAAGTTCTTGGTTGAAAATTCACATTTTAGTAGAAAAATTCGCTCCTTGGTTGGTTGAAAATTTATCTTTTTTGGTTATAAATTTAACTTCTTGGTTAAAAATTTGTCTTTTTGTTAGAAAATTTGGCTCCATGGTGGGCTGAAAATTAATCTTCTTTGTTGAAAATTTATATTATTTTATAGAAAAATTAGCTCCTCGGTTGAAAATTAATCTTCTTCGTTGGAAATGGATCTTTTTTGGTTGAAAATTTAACTACTTTTTTGAAAATTAATCTTCTTGGTAGAAAATTTTGCTCCTTGGTTCATTGAAAATTGATATTTTTTGTTTGAAAATTTAACTTCTTGGTTAAAAATTCATCTTTTTGGTAGAAAATGTGGCTCCATGGTGAGCTAAAAATTAATCTTCTTTCTTGAAAAAAAATTTTTTATACAAAATTTATCTCCTCCGTTGAAAATTAATCTTCTTCGTGGGAAATGGATCTTTTTTGGTTGAAATTTTAACTAATTTTTTAAAAACTAATATTTTTGGTAAAAAATTGTGCTCCTTGGTTGGTTGACAATTAATCTTTTTCGGTTAAATTGACATGTTTGGTTGAAAATTTAGCTTCTTGTTTAAAAATTCATCTTTTTGTTATAAAATTTTGCTCCTTGGTTGAAAATTAATCTCCTTCGTCGAAAATTTAAATTTGTTTGTCGAAAATTTAGCTTCTTGATTCAAAATTAATCTTCTTGGTTCAAAATTTTTCTTTTTTAAATTTAACTTCTTGGTTAAGAATTCATCTTTTGGTAAAAAATTTAGCTGATCGGTTGAAAATTAATCGTCTTGCTTGGAAATGTATTTTTTGTTGTTGGAAATTCAACTTATTTAAACAAAATTAATCTTCTTGTTTGGAAATGTATCTTTTTTGGTTGAAAACTTAACTTATTGGTTACAAATTCATCTTTTTGTTAGAAAACTTGGCTCTTTTAGTTGAAAATTAATCTTCTTCCTTGAAAATTTAATTTTTTTGGTAGAGAATTTAACACCTCGGTTGAAAATTAATCGTCTTGGTTGAAAATTTGTTTTTTTTGTTGCAAATTTAACTAATTAAAAAAAAGTTAATCTTCTTCGTTGAAAATTCATCTTTTTGGTTGAAACCTTCGCTCCTCGGTTGAAAATTAATCTCCTTCGCTGAAAATTCATTTTTTTTGTAAAAAATTTAGCTTCTCGATGGAAAATTAGTCTCCTTGGTTGAAAATTTGTACGTTTTGGTTGAAAATTTCACTACTTTTTTAGAAATTAATATTTTTGGTTAAAAATTCATCCTTTTAGTAGAAAAATTCGCTCCTTGTTTAGTTAAAAATTAATCTTTTTCGTTGAAAATTTATCTTTTTTGGTTTTGGTTATCTTTTTTGTTTTTTTGGTTTGAAAATTTATCTTTCTCGGTTGAAAATTTAACTGCTTTTTGGATGATTAATCTTCCTGTTTGAAAACTCACCTTTTCGTTGGAAAATTTAACTTAACGATTAAAAATTAATCTTTTTGGTAGAAAATTTTTCTCCTTGGTTCATTGAAAATTCATCTGTTTTGTTTGAAGATTTAACTGATTGGTTACAATTTCATCTTTTTGGTAGAAAATGTGACTCCACGGTGGGCTGAAAATTAATTTTCTTTGTTGAAAATGTATATTTTTTTATAGAAAATTTAGCTCCTCGGTTGAAAATTAATCTTCTTGTTTGGAAATGTATCTTCTTTGTTTGAAAATTTAACTACTTTTTTGAAAATTAATCTTCTTGGTAGAAAATTTAATTTTTTTAATTGCAAATTTATCTTTTTTCATTTTCATTTAAAATTTAACTTCTTTTTTGAAAATTCTTCTTCCTAAGAAGATTCCTTTTAATTGAAAAATGACTTAAAATCCAGTGAAGAATAAAATAGTTTTTAACTCGAATATTATCTAGATATATCTATATATATTTTCAATGTTTCCCTTTAAAGCCGTCCATTTAAAAATGCCGGGGGGGAATAAAAGCAACGTCTTTTTTCCCACGATGGCAAAACCTGCGAATTCGACGGGCCATCCCGAATTTAATTTTCCCCGATCCAGGTACGGATCTCGTGTGGGGGAATTTTGACAATAGGACGAGCAACAATGGGGCCCAGTGCTTACAAAAAGTATATCCTCTTCCCTCCTAAGACCTAAGGTCCTAAGGGGCACGCTCGATCTTCAGGATTGAGTCTACGACCGATATAGTAGACATCATGTATACTAGAAAAATATCGCAAGTTCCTAACTTCCTTCCCTCCCTCCTTGCATTTCAACGGCTTTCCAAGCGATGCAAAAAAAATTTTTTCTCATTTTTTCGGTTAGAAACCTGTCCCTAAATTCAGGTCATTACACGCTTATTTCAATTTTAAATTTTATTAACAGGCGTGAAAGTGACGATGTATTTCCAAATTTAAAACTCCCTTCGAGACCCCCTTTTCAGACAAAGTTTATTAATTAATTTAATTTATTGCCATTTTTTTCTCTTACCCATTTTAAAAATAAAAATGTAGGATAGAAGTACAGTTTGTGACTGAGTTGATTTATTCTCCAAAGGAAAAAAATCCACTGATTAAGGAATTTGTTGGGGTATTTTCCCGTCTATCAAGAATTTTTTAATTTCATTAAAAATAAAACAAAATCAAAATATTATAACTCTTCGGAATTAAAAGTATTTAAAATTAAAAAATTTTAATTAATTAATTTATCAAACTTTTAGCTATGAAAAATTTAAAAAAGAATCCCTCTAATGTAAAATTATTTAGTTCAAAATTCTTTCAAGTTTGAAAAGTTTAATTTTTTATTTTCAATCTTTTGTCTAGATTGAAAAAGGAAATATTAAAAATTTTTATTGATTTAATAAAGAAATATTTTTTTCTGTATTGAAGACGACTGTTTTTTTTTATTTTAAACATTCAGATTAATATTTTAATTTTTTAAATTATTTTTATGCATTGAAAGGGGACATTCTTTATTTTAAACATTTTTATTGATTTTGATGAATACTTTAATTGATTTAAAAATATGATCTTTTTTAATTTCAACTTTTTTCTGAATCAGAAAACATACATTTTTTATTTTTAATATATTTATTAATTTGATAGTTAGGTAATTTTGGTATTTATTTTTTTTCTGAATTGTTAAAAAAGAAACTTTTAGTTTATTATTATTTTTCTGAATTGAAAGAGGGAATTTTTTATTTTTATGACTTTGATTATTATTTTCATTGCGTTCATCCAAAAAAGACTCTTCAGACAAGAAACAAACATCTTACCCAAAATATAATTTGAAGGGAAAAATAATTTTTAATATAAAATAAAAATTTAATTTTCAAAATAAAAAAATAATTTTAAAAAATTTGAAATATCCTTATTCGTTTTTGATAATTTTTGAAATTATCGGAAAATTTTTTAAATCTTTTTAAATATTATCTTGAAATTATTAAAAACGATAAGAAATCGTTTAAAATAGTTTCAGGAATGTTAATAAAATTTGGTTACTATCTTTCAATTTTTCAAAATTTTGAAAAAACTTCGAAATTTGATGTCAAAATTTTCAAAAATCTACAATTTCTTTTAAGTTTTTTAACAATCATTTCAAATTTTCTAAAAACTTCTAAGATTCGAATATTTTGTTAGAACTTTAAAAAAATTCTGAAATATTAATAAAAGATTTGTATTCTTTTGAAACTTTAAACTCGTTTTTTCTTTCATTTTTTAATGAAACTTAATTTTTTGTTCAAACTGAGAAAAAAAAACTATTTTTATTGCAAATTGATCTTTTTTAGTTGACAATTCGTCTTTTTGGGTAAAAATTAATTTTATAAAATGAAAATTTAACTATTTAACTTGGTTAAAAATTGATTTTTTTGGTTGAAAGTTAAATTATTTATTTGGGAATTTATTCATTTTATTAAAAAATTGTCTTTGACTTAGAAAATTAATCAATTAAATTAATTAATTAAAAAACTTTTTAATAATTTAACAGAATATTATTTTTTCAGATAGATATTTTTTAAGCTAATAATTTTTTTTCTTTGTTTCAGAATTGGAACTCAGGAGACATTTCAAGAGAAGGATTCGCTGAAAAGAGAAGAATTCAAATTACGAAGGAACAAGGATTATTTTTATCTGCAATTTTATATTACCAGTATTTCAAGTCTTCCCAAAGTGAAAGGAAAGACAGGACTGAAATTTACAATTTCTTATTTATTTAACTTTTCGAAAAAAAATTTTTCCATTCATCCAGAGAAAAATGCAATAAACCTCTATTTATTAAAATTTCAGTTCTTCATTTTCTGAAACTTGGAAGACCTCGAAACCGCCCAATCGATAGTGATTACTAAATATTAAGCAAATCCAAAGTGTCTTTGAGTGCCTTAGAAAATTGGTTCTTGGGACCACAATTTCCAGAATTTAGGAAATAATATTTTGAAATTTTTCCAAAGATATGTTTACTGTTTGGAAATGATAATAAACTTTTGACAAGATATTTATAAACTAGTCTATTTTGAAAAGTTGATTAGAGCGAAAGGGCATTATTCCAAATTAGAAATTAATTTAAATCCAGAAATAATCTCTTTTCTGGATAAAAATCTATATTATCGAAATTTTTTATTTAAACTAGCAAGTATTTTAATTATATTTTGGAAGAAATGTTTTAAAGGATTGCTCAAAGCAAAATATACTTTAGATTGTGGACTAAATTTTTTTTCTATTTATACACAAAATTTTCCGTAGAGTGAAGGACGAGCCTTTTTGGCAAAATTTCAACAAAAAGTGTCTTTAAAATAAATTCCAAGTTAAAATAAGCTCCTGAAAATAAATTTCTCCGAAACTGATATTTTTCAATCGCCTCGGTTTCAGAGAAAGCAATAAAATACGAAAGAATTTTTGTAAATATTTTTTTTTTAATTTAGGGAGAAGCTCTCTACAGTGGATCATTATTTATCATAAAAAAATTTTAAATAATTTAATTTCATTAATAACGAAGACACTAATTTTTCGTAAATTAAAATTAAAATAAAATTTTTTTTCAGTTCTTAATTAATGATCATCCACTCTGGGAAGGTTCTCCCTAATTTAAATGATTGAGATTTAAATTTAGGATTATAAATTTTCTACGACATTTGTAAATTGTAAAAATTCTATGAACTTTCCTTTTTTGTCCTAAAATTAGGTGTAAATTCTTTTTGTGCAAAAGTTAGTTTTAAGAGAGAATGTGTTTTTGCAAGATTTTTAACATTTTGACGACAATCTTGAAGTGAAAATTATTTATAAATCCAATTTTGATTCGTAGAATTTAAATTCAGATAATTATCTTTGAAGTGTTAAAAATTCTTAGAAATTAGTATACGAAAAAGTGGGGCTTTGATTGTATTTAAATATTAAAAAGTGATTGTTGATGCCTTTCAGAACAACGATTGTTCGTTGATTTATCATCCATGATCAAATTTTTTGATCAAATTGTAAATAGTGCCTTAATTAGCGAGATACTTCATTAATTGTAAGAAACTATTTTTTGTATCATATTTTTTATGAAATATTTAATTAAATACATTGTGCTATTTATACATGAAAAAAGGCTTCCGAATTTAGTTCCTTTGTCTCTATTTTATTTAAAACCCCGAATAAATTACAAAAAAACATTTTTGAATAAAAACTTTTGAAAAGTTGAAATTTTCAAAGCTTTACTCTTTAATTTTGTAAACTTTTTAATTATTAATTTAATTAATTTTCCATTTTTAATAATTAGTAGTATAAAAATTATCTAAGTTTTTGGATCGAAAATTTGAAATTATTTAATTTTTAAAATATAAATCTGAAAAAAAGTTATTTTTAAGGTCGTAAAAAGCCTTGAATTTTTAATTTAAGAAACAAATTTAAAATCGTATAATGTTAAGAACATATTAAAAAGTGATTTCTAATTATTTATTTAATTAAATTGATTAATTTTCTATTTTTAATTTAATTTTTATTTTTTAATTTTCTATTTTTAGATAAAAAAATGGTTACAAGTACATTTCAATTTTCGATAATCAGTAGTACTCCAAATTATTTAAGTTTGTGGATCCAAAATTTGAGACTACTATTTATTATTATTATTATTATTTAAAAATTTTATATTTCTAATTATTATTAATTAATTTTTATAACATAAATCTGAAAAAAAAATTATTTTTAAGGTTTTGAAAGCCTTGAATTTTTAATTTAAGAATAAGATTTAAGATATTATAATTTTAAGTAAAGATTAAAAATTGATTGTTAATTAATTATTTAATTAATTAAATTGAACAATTTCATATGGAAAGGACCATTTTTTAACAACATACATAAATTGTCAACCAAAAATTAATTTATATAAAAATGATGGAATATTCAATTCAAATAATTCAAAATACAATTCAAAGTAAAAAAAATAATTTTCAAAAAATGGTCACTATTTAAAAAAAAAACATTTTCGAATAAATATAATTTAAAAATTGATTTTTGTTTTGTTTTGAAAGCTTTGTTTTTTAATTTGGCAAATTTTTCAATAATTGAATTCATTAATTTTTAATTTTGACTAATTAGTAGTACTAAAATGATTTAAGTTTGTTGATCCAAAATTTGAAATTATTTAATTTTTGAAAGAGAAATCTGAAAAAAAATTATTTTAAGGTTTTGAAAGTCTTGAATTTTTAATTTAAGAATTAATTAAAAGACATTAGAAATTAAAAGAAATTAATTTCCAACAAAAATGATGGAATATTCCCTCGAAATAGTTATATTTTCAGGCGAAAATAAAAATATTGAAAAAGTGGTTACAATACAAAAAAAAAAACATTTTTGAATAAATACCTTTGAAATAGTTGAATTTTTTTATTTTCAATGCTTTGTTTTTGAAATTCTTAAAATTTTCGATTATCCACTTATTTAATTTTCAATTTTCAATAATCAGTAGTATTCCAAATTAGTTTCGTTTGTGGATCTAAAATTTGAAATTATTTAATTTTTAAGACATAAATCTGAGAAAAATTGTTTTGAAGGTTTTGAAAGCGTGAAATATTTAAATTTAAGAATAAAATTTAAACAGTATAATTTTAGGAACTTATTAAAAAGTTATTTTCAGTTAATTAATTAATTAATTAAATTAAATAATTTCCTATGGAAAGGACCATTTTTTAACAAGATACAGAAATTGTCAACCAAAAATTAAACAGTTA
>JAWWLR010000128.1:23350509-23368235 GCA_035041075.1 Acraspis erinacei | reverse complement strand
GTTAAATTTTCAATTAATAAAATTAATGTTCTACCAAAGAGATTAATTTAAAAAAAAAAATGATGCAATATTCAATTCAAACAGTTACATTTTCAGGTGAAATTTTTTTCTTCAAAAAATGGTTACAATTACAACAAAAAAACATTTTTTAAGAAATACATTTGAAATAGTTGAATTTTTTTATTTTCAACGCTTTGTTTTTTAAACTGTTAAACTTTTCGATTATCCATTTATTTAAATTTCAATTTTCAATAACCAGTAGTATTCCAAATTATTTAAGTTTGTGGATCCAAAATTTGAAATTACTATTAATTATTATTATTTAAAAATTTTATATTTTAAATTATTATTAATTAATTTTTATAACATAAATCTGAAAAAAAAATTATTTTTAAGGGTTTGAAAGCCTCGAATTTTTAATTTAAGAATAAGATTTAAGATATTATAATTTTAAAAAATGATTAAAAAGTGATTTTAAATTAATTATTTAATTAATTAAATTGAATAATTTCCTATGGAAAGGACCATTTTTTAACAAAATACCAAAATTGTCAACCAAAAATTAAACAGTTAAATTTGCAACTAATAAAATTAACGTTCTACCAAAGAGATTAATTTCTAAAAAAATGATGGAATATTCAATTCAAATAGTTACACTTTCAGGTAAAAAAAATAATTTTCAAAAAATGGTCACTATTTTAAAAAACCATTTTTGAATAAATATAATTTAAAAATTGATTTTTGTTTTGTTTCGAAAGCTTTGTTTTTTAATTTCGCAAATTTTTCAATAATCGAATTCATTAATTTTTAATTTTCACTAATTAGTAGTACTAAAATAATTTAAGTTTGTTGATCCAAAATTTGAAATTATTTCATTTTTGATAGAGAAATCTGAGAAAAATTTAGTTTAAGGTTTTGAAAGTCTTGAATTTTTAATTTAAGAATAAAATTTAAAATATTATAATTTTAAGAAATTATTAAAAAGTTATTTTGAAGTAATTATTTAATTAATTAAATTGAATAATTACCTATGTAAAGAACCATTTCTTAACAAAATACGTAAATTGGCAACCAAAAATTAAAATGTTAAATTTTCAATTAACAAAATTAATGTTCAACCAAATGGATTAATTTCCTACAAAAATGATGGAATATTCATTTCAAAAAGTTACATTTGCAGGTGAATTTTTTTTAATGGTTACAATTAGAAAAAAAAACCTTTTTGAATTAACACATTTGAAAAAGTTGAATTTTTTTATTTTCAATGCTTTGTTTTTGAAGTTGTTAAAATTTTCAATTATCCATTTATTTAATTTTTAAATTTTCAATAATCAGTAGTATTCCAAACTAGTTAACTTTGTGGATTCAAAATTTAAAATTAGTTAATTTTTAAAACATAAGTCTGAAAAAAAATTTATTTTTAAGGTTTTGAAAGCGTGAATTTTTTAATTTAAGAATGTAATTTAAAATAATATAATCTTAAGAACTTATTCAAAAGCGATTTTTAATTAATTATTTAATTCAATTGATTAATTTTCTACCGAAAGGGCCATTTTTTTAACAAAATACATAAATTGTCAACCAAAAATGAAACAGTTAAATTATCAATTAATTAAATTAATTTTCAACCAAAGAGATTAATTTCCAACAAAAATGATGGAAGATTCACTTCAAGTAGGTACATTTTCAAGTAAAAAAAATAATTTTTAAACAAGAAAAAAATGATTTTCTAAAAATGGTTATAATTAAAAAAAACATTATTGAATAAATACAATTACAAAGTTGATTTTCTTTATTTTCAACGCTTTGTTTTTGAAATTTGCCAAATTTTCAATCATACATTCTATTAATTTTCAATTTTCAATAATTGATGGTACTAAAATGATTTAAGTTTGTTGATCGAAATTTTGAAATTATTCAATTTTTGAAACTGAATCTGAAATTTTTTTATCTTAAAGCTTTGAATACAATTTATGATCGTATAGAACTTATTTAAAAGTTGTCATATAATAAAATTGATGTTCTGCCAAAGAGAATAATTTCCAACAAAAATGAAGGAATATTCACTTCAAATAATTACATTTTCAGGTAAAAAAAATAATTTTCACAGAAGAAAAAAAATGTTTACAATAAAAAAAAATTTTTTTTAATAAATACATTTGAAACAGTTGATTTTTTTATTTGCAAAGCTTTGTTTTTTAATTTGGTAAAATTTTCAATTATCCATTAATTAATTTTCAATTTTCAATAATTATTAGTACTAAAATTATCTAATTCTGTGCATCAAAATTTGAAATTACTTAATTTTTAACACATAACTCTAAAATTTTGTTTTTAAAACCTTGAATTTTTAATTCAAGAATAACATTAAAAATCTTATAATGGTAAGAACTTATTAAAAAGTGCTTTTTAATTCAATTATTTCATTTTCCACTAAACTAAATTAATAAAATTAACGTTCTAACAAAGAGATTAATTTAAAAAAAATGATAGCATATTCACTTCAACTAATTACATTTTCAGGTAAAAAAAAAATAATTTTCAAAGAAGAAAAAACTAACTTTCAAAAAAATTTTGCAATTAAAAAAAACAATTCAATAATTATTAGTATTAAAATTATCTAAGTCTGTGAATCAGAAATTTGAAATTACTTAATTTTTAAAACATAAATATTAAAAAAAATTATTTTAATGTTTTGAAAGCGTTGAATTTTTAATTTAAGAATAAATTTAAAAATCATAGAATGTTAAGAACATATTAAGGAATGATTTTTAATTAATTATTTAATTAAACTGATTAATTTATTACCGAAAGGACCATCTTTTAACAAACTACATAAATTGTGAAACAAAAATTAAGCAGTAAAATTTTCAATTAAGAAAATTAATGTTCAACCAAAGAGATTGATTTCCAACAAAAATGATGCAATATTTAATTTAAAAAGTTACATTTTTAGGTAAAACAAATGTTAAAGAAGAAAAAAATAATTAAAAAAAATGGTTACAATTACAAAGAAACAAACATTTTTGAATAAAAACATTTGAAAAATTTGTTTTTTTTTTTGGTTTTCAATCCTTTTTTTGAAATGGTAAACTTTTGAAGTATCCACTCCATTAATAGTCAATTTTCAATGATTATTAATGTTAAAATTATCTAAGTCTGTGGGTCGAGACTTTTTAAAATTATTAAATTTTTAAATCATAAATTTGAAAAAATTATTTTAACGTTCTGAAAGCCTTGCACTATTAATTTAAGAATTAAATTTAAAATCGTAAAATATTAGGAACTTTAAATTAAAAACTATTTAATCTAAATATTTTAAGATCCGTTTTTGACAATAATTGAATTTTTTCAAACATTGAAAACTAAATTGATAAAATTAAAAAAAGAAAAATCTCATATAAAGTGATACAAATATCATATTTTTAATACTTTTTTAAAATTAAAAATTCGCTTTTATCTTGAGCCTCTATTTTTCTGAAACATTTCAAAGTTGAATTTTTGGCATTTAAAAGTCCCCTTTTGAATTTTCTTAAATAAATAATAAAATGAAATTTTTAAATATTTGTTGAATTAATTAAATTGTTAAATATAGAAGACAATTCAAAATTAAATTGTCAACGGTATAATTCAATTTTCTCCAATTTCATACAAATTGACTTTTTCCAATTTTCAACTGCGCAAATTTTTATTCATTAAGAAATTCTTTTGTTTAAAATTTTTTTTATTTAATTGAAACTTATTGAAAATTACATATAAATGTAAAATTTTGAACATTTGTTTTTAATGCAGAATTCGATTTTTTCTTTAATTTTCAACTGCTGGAAATGCAATTTTCAATTTTCAACAATTGAACATTGAAGAAAAAAGGAATAATTTATAAAAAAATAAAATAATGTTGAAAACGCTTACATTTCCATAATGAATAATCATCTTAAAATTTTTTAAAATAAATAAACATTTAAAAACTTGAAAATTAAAAAAAGGAGAACCTCGTTTTAAACGCAAGTGTTAAAAAAGTTATATTTACACTATTTTACATTAGAATTTAATAAATAAACATTTCAACAGATTAAATTGAAGACTATTGAAAATTAAATTTTTAGCTATTGAAAATAATAAAAATAAATTTCCAAATATAGAGGAAAATTAAAAATTGAAATTTCACTCAAATTTATTTGACTTATAATTTTTTTAAATTAATTTGAAAATGCAATTGTCTAGTTTCTCTAATGCCCTAGAATTGAAAAATCAAGAAAAAAGCGTATATTGCAATAAAAACAAATTTTTCAAAATGTTCCATTTACATAAAATTTTACATAACAATTAATTAAATAAACATTTTAATAAAAAGAAGTTTTTAATAAATAAGCATTTCAGTAATTGAAAATTGAACTTTTTTCGGTTTTAAATTGAAAAAGTTAATTTGTTAAATATAAAAAAAAAAATAACATTTGAAATTTCAAACTGTAGAAAATTCGATTGCTAAATGTTGAAGAAAATTGAAAATTCAAGTGTTGAAGATTAAGGAAAATAAAAATTTTTTAATAATAAAAATTAAACTTTTCAATATTAATGAAGATTAAAAGTTCCAGAAAAATGCTAATTGAAGCTAATTTAACTATTAAAGTTGAATATTTAACTATTAAAAAAAATTTTTAATGCAAAATTATATTTTCAACTATTATAAATCAAATTAAAAAAATTTTAATTTTTAATAGTTGAAAATTCAAGAAAAAAAGCCAATGTTTTTTTAAAGTGTTACAAATGTTATGTTTACATAATTTTACATAAGAATTTAATAAATAAACGGTTTAAATGTTAAAAATTGAAGACTACGGAAAATTGAATTTTTAAATGGTAAAAATTCAGATTTTGAATAATTAAGAAATTGAAGAAAAAAGCAATTTTTTTAAAGCAAGTGTTAAAAAGATTATATTTGCATTATTTTACATACCAAATAATTTAAAAAAATGTTTCATAGTATATTTTTCAGCTTTTCAAAAATTAAGAAAATTGAAATTTTAGTTTTCAACTGTGAAATATTGAACAGAGCTGAAAATATTATATTTACATAATTTTACATGAGAATATAATTTTCAAAATTCAGCTTAAAAAACGAATTTTGTATTAAAAAATCAGTGTTAAGAATTTTAAATAAAACGTAAAAATGAATTTTCAACTGTTGAAACATAAAGAAAATTCAAAATTAAATATTGATAACAATTAAAAACTAAATTTTAGCTTTTAAAAATTAAAGAAAATTAATGGAATTTTCAACGGTTGAAAACTCAATTTTCAAAATTTGAGTTTTCAATAGTTTCAAAAATAGATTTTTAACTGTTGAAAAACAAAAAGAAAAGTAAATTGGTAAATATAGAAGATAATATAAATTTAAAATTTCAAGAAGAAAAAATTCAACTGTTGAATATTGAAGAAAATCGAAATCTTAAATTTTGAAAATTCAACTTTTGAATGCTTAGGAAAATTAAAAGGTAAAAAGAGCAAATTTTGTATTAAAAGTAACTGCTTAAAATATTCAATTTACATCGTTTTATATACAAATTTATTTTTAAAAAATCATTTTATAATTTCTTTTTTCAACTTTTCAGAAAGCAGCAAAATAAAGTTTTCAACTTTGCAATATTGACAAAACTGGAAATTAAAAGTATTATGTTTACATAATTTTACATGAAAATTTCATTATTAAACATTTCAATAGTAGATAATTAAATTTTTAACTGCTGAAAATTAAAAAAAAAATCGTAAAAAGAACGAACTAAGAAAACATGCATATTGAATGGACCTTGATACGAGAGAGAATATCGTCCCGAATCTGTAACAATAAAGTCCGGGCTCGATTCTTGTTGCCGCCACATTTTTCCAATTTTTTTTTGTTCACATTTTTTTAAATTTCAATTGGCTACTAATTTTATTTAATTCAAGCCATATTATTCACTCTTAATCATTTTTTTATTTGAAAAAATTTTATTTTTCAACCTTTACCACTTTTACTATAGGCAAAATTTTGTTTGAAAGAAAATTTTCATATTTGTTTATATAATTAAAATTGATTCATATGGGATTAAATAAAAGATATACAAATAGTAAAATAGGAATAAATTAAATATTAAAATATAAAGAAATAGTAAAATGAAATAATACCAAAAAAATAAAATAAATGAAAGGCATTTTCTAGTATTAATGTAGTATTATTATTTTGAAATTATAGTAATAAGTGATGTTTTTTTAAATTCATATAGAATCATAAAGTTTCAAAAATCTCGTGGTATTGATTTATTTTTGAAATTTTCGTTTCGACAGCCATAGAAGTTAAAAAAATCTTTTTTCATGTGAAAACGAGATAAAAAATAACTATTTGTTCTCGATTTAAATAAATTGAGTAGTCAATTAAAATAAAATAAAAATTGAACGAAAAAAAAATCTAAAAAAAATGCTGGCAGCAGGAATTGAGCCCTGACTTTCCGGTTACAAACTCGGACTGTCGTATTGCGGTTCAAGTAACCTGAATCAATTTTTGTTTAAAACCGTTTTTCTCAATTTCTATTCTCTCTAATAAAAGAAAGATAGAATAAATTACAAAATAAGAAAATCGAAAGTGTAATAACTAAAAGGCTCTTAGAAAAAATTGGGAACTATAATTTGAATGAGCAAAGTACCTGTCTCGATAATTTAGTAATTTATTAAATTGCCCCGAGTCTGCTAGGGTCTATTTTCTTTTTTTTATCATTATCTCTAGGGTTGGCCCGTGCTCGTGTAACGGGGTTCCAACTTCCGTTTTATAAGGGAGTGAGTGGGGGCTGCTGCGTCATTTCCGGCGGACGTTACCACCGATCATTTCCGGTTATAATTTTATTCTCCACTCATCCCTTTACTTCGTCACCCCTCGATACCTTCCATCAACCCCATAGACTAAATTGCAATATTTTAATGAGGGATGATTTTTTTTTTCGATTGGGATGCGTCTGTCGAGAAACAATATTTACTGTTTATTCGAACTCTACAAATAAAAGGCCCTAAATTGTACTATTGTTTGCCAAACTTGATGACTCACTTTTTAGGTTTTTTTTTTGAATTAGTTAATTAAAATAATTTTTTAGGGGCTGTCAAAATATTGAATGTAATCAGTTTAAAAGGGTAAAAATAAGTCAAACTTGATAAAAGAATTTTTTTTCTATGATGGAAAAATAATTAAATTTAAGTGATTGTTTAGAAATATTATTTTTATTTTTCAGAAATTAATTAATTCTTTGCCGAAAGGGGCCGTGCTTTTTTCATTCAATGAAGGAAAAAAGTTTTATCCAAAATGTTGGATTTTTAACGATGCAATTGCATTTTCAACAAAAAAGATTAATTTTTATTAAATAAAAAAAGTAATAATTTGCAATACAAAAATTAATTTTCTACAAGTTAGTTAAATTTGCTATCAAATAGTTTAACTTTTTACCGCATTGTTGAATTTTAAATTTAAAAAGAAAAAATTTATAAAAAAAGATTTAAATTTTCAACCCGAAACTATTAATTTTTAACAACAGAGTTTACATTAAAATAAAAAGTTGTATTTTCTACCAAAAAGTTGAATTCTCAGTAAAAAAAATTTTAACAGAAAAAAACGAATTTTAATGAAGCAGTTCAAATTTTAATAAAATAGATCAATTTTTTAACTAAAATGTAGTTTAATTTTCAACATAAGAAAAAGAATTTTTAATAAAAATGGAATAATTAAAGTTTCAGTTAAAAAATAATTCTTCACAAAAGAATGAATCTTCGACCAAATATTTAAATTTTAAACCAAATAAATGAATTGTTAACTAAAATTATGAATCCTTAACTAAAAAATTAATTTTAAACAAAGTTAGTCAATTTTTGAACAAATAGTTCAATTTTTACAAAATTATTTCATTTTGTACAAAACCAAGAGAAACGAATTTTTATAATTATATATAATTTTTCAACGCAATAGTTTAATTGTTAACTAAAGAAAGATAAATTTTGCACCAAAATCGATTAATTTAATTTTTAGTTAAAAAAACTAATTTTCAACAAAAATAATAATAATTCACAACTAATAGTTATATTTTCAACAAAAAAGATAAATTCTTAACAAAATGCAAATAGTTGAATTTTTAGTTAATAAAATTAATTAAAAAAAAAGAATTTTCAAGAAAATATTTTAATTATAAAACAAATGAATTTATAACTCAAATTATGATTCTTCAACTAAAAAAAGTATGTTTGAACAAAGTAGTTCAACTGCCGATCAAATAGTTTATTTTTTTTTACTAAATTGTTTAATTTTTGAGAAGAAAGTGCGAACTTTTTTGAAAAAGATACATTTTTATCGACGATTTTTTGCAAATACAAATTAATTTAAACAAAATATACAAATTTTCAACTAAATGTATAAATTTTTAAATGAATTTTCAACTAGAATGCTAAATTTTCAACAAATTAAATTAACTTTTGAGCAAATGGTTAAATTTTTTAACAAATTGTTGAATTTTCAAATATAAAATGTGAATTTTCTTCAAACCAGATGAATTTTCAAAATATGAATTTTTAACAAAAAATGCAATAATAGACATTATTCCCTAAAAATATCTTCAAAATAAATTTAAAAAACAGTAAAATTTAATTTAAAGAAAGCTGAATTTTCAAAAAATACTTTAATCCTCAACTAAAACAGATATATTTTTAACCAAACAGTTTCATTTTAACTGAATAAATTCGAAAAAAGAAATATATAGTATTTCTAACCAAATAGTTAAATTTTCAACTGAAAAAAGATAAATTTTCAACAAAAAATGGAATAAATAAGATTACAGTTAAAAAAATTAATTTTCAAACTACAAGAAAATAATTTGCAACAAAACCTTTATATTTTCAACAAAATATTTCACCTCAAACGATGATTTATTTTTTTAAAGTGTAATAGTTAAATGGGCCACCAAGGAGATGAATTTCTGACAAAAAATTAATCCATTTTTTTCTCGGGAATTTATCCATTATTGTTTCTTATGAATTAACAAATAATTTAATACTTTAACCAAAGGAAAGATTTTTCATTCAATAAACAAAAACAGAGATTAAATATAGATTAATTTTAATTAATTAATTTAAGTAATTAAAATTAATTAATTATTTTAATTAATTAAATAGAGATTAATTTTCGAGATAAAAAGAGAAATATCCAACAAAAAATGGAATAATTGAATTTAGAGTTTAAAAAATTAATTTTGCACAAAAAAGGGAAGTAGGTTTAAAGAAATATTTTCATTTTTAATCAAATAAATTAAATTTTAAGTAAAATTATGAATCTTTAACTAAAAATGTACTGCTTATATTATATTAAATTCAATTGTTAAATGTTGAAGAAAATTTAACATTCAAGTGCTGAATATTAAGAAAAATTAAAACAATTTTAAATAATAAAAATCAAACTTTTAATATCAATAAAGATTAAAAATTCCAGAAAAAATGGTAATTGAAGAAAATTCATGTGTTCAAATTGAATATTTAAGTATTAAAATTTTTGTAAAAATTCAAAATTCAATTTTCAACTATTATAAATCCAATTTTTAGAATTTTAATTTTTAATAGTTGAAAATTCGAGAAAAAAGCCAATGTTAATTTTTTCAAAAAAGCGTTAAAAATTTTATATTTACATAATTTTACATGAGAATTTAATAAATAAACGTTTCAAAATTAAAAATTGAAGAATACGGAAAATTGAATTTTTGAATGGTAAAAATTCAGATTTTGATTAATAAGAAAATGAAAAGTTGAAGAAAAAAGCAATTTTTTTAAAGAAAGTGTTACAAATATTATATTTATTAATATTTTTATTATTTAATTATTTATTTTTATAATTATAATTATTTATTATATTTATTAATTTATAAATATTTATAATTAAAAAAACGAGAACTTTTAAAAAAATGATTTTCAACAAAAGATTTTATCTCAACAGATGATTTATTTTTTAAAAGTGAAATAGTTAAATGGGCAACCAAGGAGATGAATTTCTTTAAAAAAATTAATCAATTCTTTCTCGGGAATTTATCCATTGTTGTTTCTTATGAATTAACAAATAATTTAATACTATACCACGTGATAGATTTTTCATTCAATAAACAAAAATATAGATTAAATAGAGATTAATTTTAATTAATTAATTAATTAAATTATTTAAAATTATTTTACTTAATTAAATAGAGATTAATTTTCGAGCTAAAGACAGAAATTTCCACCAAAAAATGGAATAATTGAATTTACAGTTAAACAAATTAATTTTGCACAAAAAAGGAAGTAGTTTTAACGAAATATTTTCATTTTTCATCAAATAAATTTTATAGAAAATTATGAATTTTTAATGAAAAAATTAATGCTTATCAAAGTAGTTCGATTTTCGATCGAATAGTTTAATTTCTTACCAAATTGTTTATTTTTCGTAAGAGAATGCGAATTTTTTTTCAGAACAGATGCATTTTCTACCAGAAAATTGGAATTTAAAAAAAAAATTGTACCTAAAATATTTTTAAGTTTCTTAAAAAACACTTTAATTTAAGCAAAAACCAAAAAGAACACGAATTTTAAAAAAATGCATACATTTTAAAACAAATTTTTCAATTTTTCAATCGATAGTATTAGTTTCCTAAAAATAAAAAATCCTAAATCCTAAATAAAAATCCTAAATAATCCTAAAATCCGAAATCTAAAAAATAAAAACTACTTTAAGTAAACGAAACTATTTTATTTATTATTTTATTCGTAAAATAATTTTTTATTGTTTAGATTCCGAAATTTTATAATTGTGAAATTTTGTTGTATCGAAAATTTTATCTTTTTGGGAATTTTCTATTTTAATTATTTCGTTTTTCGGAAATCTGAGTGTCGAACATTTTATTTTTCAAAATTGCTCATAAAATAATAATATAATTAGAAAAAAGTACTCAAGATTGGAGAATTCAAAACAATTTAATTTTAAACGCTATAGTAATTTAAAAATTTATTAATGTTAATACAAAATTTTTCAATTTGTTAATTAATGAAGTTTTTTTCTGATATTATTTAATTTTGAATCTTTACAATTAAATCTGTTTAAATCATTAATCAGTTCGACTAAAAATTCTTATAATTAAAAACACTTTCAATTTACAAAAATACATTCCATTTACAATTTTACATCTCCAGATTAAAGAATGGTAAATTAAATAATTTTGAGCATTTTATTTTAAAATTGCGTCTAAAATTAAAATTATTTAACCTAGAATCGTCTCTAATTGAAATTGCTTTTAAATTGGCTTATTCAGACTCTTCGAATAACATACCGTGAATTTTACTCTTATTTATCAAACTTAATGACTTTCTCTTTTGCTGGGGTATATTAATTATGCAATTAAAATAATTTTTGAGAGGTTCCTTAAAATATTATATTAAATTAGTTTAAAAGGATTAAAAAATAAGAAGATTTGCCTTTAAAATATTAAATAATTGATAGTCTAATTTAAAAAAAAATTTTCTAGGGAGCAACAAACTGTAAATGATTGTTGCAAAATATTGTTTTTTCTTACAAAAATTAATTCTTTATCAAATTATTAAATAATTTTATAAAGAGATATGGAACAATTTTGAAATTAAATATTTATTACTGGTCGTTGACTGAATAGAGTACCATTAAAGTGATACTCTAATTTATTCCAAGAGATTGAATACAATTGTTTTGTTTTCTTTAGAGAAGCTGACTAAGTTGTAAATTGTACTGTAGTCACAGGCTATTAAAAAAAATTATTTACTTTAATTTTATTTTCATTGGCTTTTCGTGAAAATATAAATTAAAAAAAAATAATAATTTAAAAAATTACACAATGGCATACAATTTTTTTTATTCTTTCTAAAAAGCAAAGTGACAAAGTATTTTAAAGTATCTAAAATTTATTTTTGCAATTAATTCTTTAAAATAAATTCTTATCTTGCGACTATAATTATTCTGAAACATTGAAAACAATTTCTGGATGTTTCTTTTATTTTTATAACAGTCAGATAAAAATAAATATTTTTAGTTTATTATTTAATTCAATTTAATTTCTAAATAAAAGCGTTTAAAATTGGAGGATTTTAAAAAATCAAAATTTTAAACGGAAGTTGGCAAAATTAAAAATATTCAAGCTAACATTTTTTAATTTAGGCAATTTCATCACGACAGAGTTAGAATTTCAAATTATTATTTTTTATTAATTTTTTATAATTATTTTTTGATTTTAGAGAAATTTTTCAGATCAATTTTTTATGTTAAATCTAAATATTTTTAATTTCATGAAAATGTAGATTCATAGAAATTCAGAGTCTTTGCCTTTTAAATATTAAATTTATTTTTCAATTGTAAACCGACAAATTTTAATCGCCTCGAATTTAAAATTATTGAAATTTAAAAGTTTTGAAATTATCCAAATTTAAAAATTTTAGTTTAAAAGTTTCGAAATCTTCTGTTTTAAAATTTTTTCGATTTTCAAGTATCCATTTAAAAAATTTTTTATTCAGCAATGTTAGAGGTTCAGTTCTTTTGGATTCTGTTCAAAATATCAATCTTTTTTCAAAATTGTATCTATTTCAAATATTTTGAATTGGAACGTTTTAAATTCAAAAGCATTTCGCCCATTTTTCTTCAATTTCAAATGCTTTTAAATTGGCTTCGTTAATTAGAAAGTGATTTAAAAAATATTCGTTATTAATGCCTTTTGGCAATTTTTAAATTATTTTTCCATTTTAATTTTTTTTAATTTTAAGGATGTGAGTTTTAATTTTAAAATCTATAAATCTGAGTGAGTGATTAATGTGGGGGAGAAGGTATAGATTTTTAGACTAATCTACAATTCCCGTCTTGTTTATTTAAAGAAAACGTTCGTTCCGCAACACTGCTAACCCACGTACCTTTACTGTCCCGAGACACACCTTCTTCGTTGAAGGTGGCCATTCTTAGACTGTTTTAAGTGATTTCCCAAAAAGTTTTCACTCTTATTTAAATTTAGTTTCAGAACTGAACTTCAAATTAAAACATTAAAATTTAAACCTTTTTGAATTTTATACTTTAAAAATTAAAATTTGGTTAATTCAATAGCACAATAATCTAATTTTTAACTCTTATAAATTACAGAGTTCAAAGATTCAAAAAAACCCACATCCACGCTAGAAATTCTAAAAATTATATCACACTTTTTAAATCAAAAGTTAAATTATTTTAATTTTGATTCGTAAATATTAATAATTTTTCAATTAATATTTATACATAAAAATTTGTTTTGAAATATTTTATAATATTCAAAATTCTTAAATAGCTTTAAAATTTTGTTTCAAATTCTTCCAAAATCTTTTTGGAATCTTGACAAATCTGAAAATATTTTTGCATTTTTTTTTTAATTTCTGAATCTTTAAAAATTATTCAAATTTGTCCTAAAACTTTTATTGAAACCTTTAATTTTCCTGAAAATCCTGATAATTTTTTTTCATTCCTTTGAATTTTTTTAAAATGTTTAAAAAGTTTCTTAATTTTTGTTTGAAATCTTCCAAAATCTACAGCTTTTTCTTACATTTTTTAAAATCTTTTCAATTTTTAAATTATATTCTAATCTTTCGAAAACCTATAAATATATCTTAAGCTTACTTAAATTTGTTTGTAAAGTAATAATTGTTCAATTGTTATTTATTCGTTAAAATTTCTTTCTTTAATTAGTATGTGTGCTCATATCACGAATATAAAAAAAATCATCTTTCAACAACAATAAAAGAAAATTTTGATATAAAAATGGAATTTTTTTCAATTCAAATAACGATTTCCGGACTTTTAAATGAAGCAATTTACTTATTGTTTTTCAGATTCGATTTATTTATTTATTTTTTGTTATTTATTTTATTTTTTATTTTTTTTTAAATAATTTTAAATTTTCGCAGGAATTTTAATAAATTTCTTTATTATCTTGTAATCTTTTGAAATCCTTAAAAAGCTTCAAAAATTTTTTCAAAATCTAAAAATTCTACATTTTGTTTTACAGTTTTTGGAATCTTTAAAATTTTATAAAATTCCCGAATCTAAAAAATGAAAACTACTTTAATTAAATGAAAACACTTTATTTATTATTTTATTCATATAATAATTTTTTTATTATTTAGATTCCGGAATTTTATAATTTAGAAATTTCGCTGTATCGGAAATTTTATTTTTGGAGAATTTTCTATTTTAATCATTTCTATTTTCGAAAAATTTAGTGTGCAAAATTTTATTTTTCCAAATTTTTCATAAAATAATTATATAGTTTGAAATCAAGTATTCAAGAATAGAGAATTCGAAATTATTTAATTTTAAACGCGAGTAATTTAAAAATTTATTAATGAAATTTTGCTATCATTTTATTAATTCTTGAACAGTACAAATGAAAAATTATCAATTAATTTCGATTTAAGATTGAAGAATTTTATATTTTCAAAACTTATAAATATTTAAAAAAATAATTGAATATTTTCCAAAATTGTTTAATAAAGTCTGCAAAATTAAGAAAAACTCACCTTAAAATCTTCCAAATTATTTTTTACAATTCTTTCAAAGTTTTGCTTAAAAATCTTGGAAAATCTTCATTTTGTTTTAAAATTTTTCTAATTTTATCAAGTTGTCAAATATTTTTTAATCTTTTCATAACTTTTAAATATCTCTTAAGATACTCGAACTTTTTCCTAATTAGTAATAAAGCGGTTACTTATTCGTAAAAATCTGTTTTCCTTCTAAAATCTTTTTAAACATTATGATAAAACTATTTTTTTAAAATAAAAATTGTCAATAAACCAATAAAATTTTTAAGTGTTTGAAGGATTTTTAATGATCTTCAAGATAATAAAAAAATTCTTAAGAATCCCGGAAAAATTATGAGTGTCTTTTTTTAAACAATAATAATTTTAATAGAATATTTAAAAAGATTTAAAAAGGAAATCAAAAATTTTCTTGAATAAACAATAAACTTACAATTACTAATTTAGAAAAAATTGCAGTAGGCTTAAAAGAGATATTTTAAAGTTTTGAAAAGTATAAAAAAATAATTGAAAACTTGATAAAATTTAAATAAAATTCAAATAAATTGTAGATTTTGGAAGATTTTGAAGAAAAACTTTGGAAGCGTTTTACGCATTTTGAAAGGTTTTAAAAGATTAAATGAAATTATGTAGATTACCAGGAAAATTAAAAACGAGTTTTTATTTTGAAAAATTAATTTTTTGGGAATATTTAAATGTATTTCAAAAGATTTACAGAAATCCAGAAAAATAATCTTTAAGATTTTCAAGCAATTTTTTTTTTAATTTTAAAAGACTTGTTAAAATCTTTTCGGAAAATTCGTATCATTTTCAAAGATATCTAGAAGTTTTGAACAAATTTTAAAAATAATTTAAAATTTGAAAAGATTCCCCAAATTTTGAAACAAAATAATCGAAAACTTGAAAAGATTTCAAACAAAATTTTTAAAACTATATTTTTGAAGATTTGAAGAAAATTTTTTTAAGCATTTTAAGCATCTTGAAAGATACTAAAAGAACAAATAAAATGATTAGGATTATTCTAGGAAAATTGAAAACGATTGGTTTTTTTTTTAGAAAATTAATTTTTTGAGATTATTTTAATAGAATTTGGAAATATTTCCAGAAATGTAAAAAATTAATTTAAAAGATTTTGAGGTAATTTTATTCCTAAATTTTGTAGAATTTATTAAAAATTTTAGGAAAAATTCTAATTATAAATAAAATGTTTAAAACATTTACAAAATTAATAAAAATTTTAAAAGATTCCAAACGCTTAAAAAAATGTAGAAGTTTCAGATTTTGAAATAAAAATTATAAAAAGGATTTTGAAAGATTTTAAAATAATAAGAAACTTTTCTCAAGATTCCTGGGAAAATTTTAAACTATTAAGAAATATAACTTTCGAAATTTTAGAACTGATTCCAAAGCATTTTATATATTAGATGCGAGAAAATAGAGATTATTTTTATCTTTAATTGTACAAAAATCAAATTCTAAGGCATCGAATGTAATGTTCTAATATCTAGTTATGAAAATTCCGAATAATAAAAAATTCCCGAATAATAAAATTCCGGAACAGTTCAAATATTACTGAATTATAAAATTCTAGAAAAATAAAATTCTTGACAGTTTATAATATTACCAAATTAAAAAATTCCCGACTAATAAAATTCGGACTGAAAATTTCTGAATTCTTTAAATTTCTTTGAATTCCCTAAATTCCATGAATTCCTGGAATTCCATGAAGTTCATGTATTCTTGGAATTCCATGAAATCCGCGAATTCTTGGAATTTCATGTAATCCTTGAATTGCGCGAATTCGTCAAATTCCTTGAATTACTTGCGTTCCATGAATTCAATGTATTCCATGAATGCCTTCAATTACGTGAAATCCAACAACTCCGCGAATTTCATGAATTCTGTGAATTCTCTGAATATTACGAATTCCTTGAATTTCATGAATTCTTTGAATTCAAATATTTCAATTAATTCAAATAATTCAATTAATTCCGCGAATTTGATTAATTCCGTCCGTTCCGTGAAATCCGCGAATTTCATGACTTCCGTGTAGTCCGTGAATTCCTTGAATTCCATGAATTCTATGAATTCCATGAATTCTATGAATTCCATGAATTCTATTAATTCCACTTATTCCTTCAATCGCATGAATTGTTTGAATTCCAATAATTCCAGGATTCCTTAAATTCTAATAATTCCTTGAATTCTATGAATTTTGAAAAATGCATAAATTCTGTGCATTCCGTGATATCCTCGAATTCTATACATTCCTTAAAGCCCGTGAATTCCTGAAATTCAATGAAATCCCTGAATCCGATAATTACTTGAATTTCATGAATTAAGTGCATTCTGTGAAATCCTTGAATTCCGTGTATTCCATGAATTCCCTGAATTCCACGAATTCTGCGAATTCCCTGACCTCCACGAATTCTGGAAATCCTCCGGATTTCATGGAATGCACCTAATTCATGAAATTCGCGGAATTAAAAAAAAATCACGGAATTATCGGATTCAGAGAGTTCATTGAATTTAAGGAATTCACGGGCTTTACGGAATTCATCAAATTCGAGGATATCAAAGAATTCAAAGAATTATTATAATTTAAGGAATCCAAGGAATTCATGCAATTCAAGCAATTCATGAAAGTCACGGAAGTCACAGAATTCTGGAATTCATGGACGTCACAGATTGCTGGAATTCACAGAATTCACAGAATGCACGAAATTTATTCAATTCACGGAATTGATAGAATTGGCGGAATTATTGGAGAACAAACAATTCATGCAATTGAAGGAATAAGTGAAATTCAAAGAATTCATGGAATTTAAGGAAATCACGGACTACACGGAATTCGTGGAATTCATGGACGTCACGGATTTCTGGAATTCACAGAATTCACGGAATGAACAAAATACATACAAATTCACGGAATTTATAGAATTCACTAAATTATTGGAATTCAAACAATTCATGTTTAATGAAGGAATTCATGAAAATCGCGGATTTCACGGAACGGACGGAATTTATAAAATTAGCGGAAAAAATCGATTTGATGGAATTATTTGAATTCAAGGAATTCATGCAATTCAAGGAATTCACGGAATTCATCAAATTCGCGGAATTCTTCG
>JAWWLR010000128.1:23327319-23341187 GCA_035041075.1 Acraspis erinacei | reverse complement strand
CTACTAAGAAACATCCCGAATAGGAAAATTCCAAAATTATATAATTCCCGACCCTAGAAAATTAAAATGATTTTGATTATGAAATCAATTAAATTATTACAATTAAAATTATATTACGACAAAACATAGAATAAATAATAGAAATAAATATAGAATAAGTTTTTTTCATTTTCTCCACTCCCGAATTTTCTAGTTCGGATATTTTATATGTCAGAAATTTGCTGTCGGGAATTTCATGATTTAAGAATTCTTTAATTCGGAAATTTTGAAATTCGGGTATTTTATTTTCCGGATTTTGTCTGTCCCTGTAAATCTCTTCAAAGCTGAATAATTAATTCTTTTTTTAAACAGAAATCCAAAATCGATAAAGAATTGTCATCCTAACGTGTGACGGATCGATACTGAGCTCGTTAATCATCGATTTTTCCGAAATGTTTGTCAATTTTTCCCAGAAAAAAAAATTACCAATTTCTCCCATCAGTAGATGTAATAACGAAATACTCGTATTTCCGACGACTTTTCATTGCGTCGCTGCATTTACGTTGCAAATCGCCTTAAGGAGGGTCAGGTCACCGCATAAATAAAATAAAATATGGAACTTTTTTAAAAATTCGATCGCTTTTAAGAACCCCCACTCTTAATTTGTAAATTTATTAATGTCGTGATTGTGCATCGATCGACATCAACATTGAAGAACGTCTGGAGAAAAGAGGGGCAAAAAAGTTGCCAAAGGAGGGATTTGGCCAAACTGATAAAAAGGAAAGGAATACTCGACTAGGTGACGTTTTTTTGTGCATCTGCAAAAAGAAGAACAATTGTGAAGTGAAAAAAAGATTTTTTTATACCTCCTTATTTTTTTATTATTTTTTCATCATGGAGGCGATACCAATGACAAATACGTTTTTCCCGACTATGGTTTTTTATCCGTTGTTGATTCTCGTCACAGTTTTGACTGCAGTTTATTATTATATCGAAACTTTGAGAATTGTGAGACTTGGAAACAAACTTCCTGGTATGGATTTTTTATAACTTTTGTGCTTTTTATTATTTGTGAAAATTAGTTAAATTTAAAAAAATCATTTATTGGTCTTTTTTATAAATAATGGGACCGGTCAGAAAGTTCTTTAATTTTCCAGAGGAGGGGGGAATGGTTTTTGACGAATTGTGACGTAGAAGCGAAAAGGAAATCCAATTAATTTTGGTTGAAAAATCTTTTTTTTTTTAATTGAAAAGTGTCCTGTTATATTTTTTATTAAAAATACTACTTCTTCATTAAAAATTAACCTATTTTTTTGAAAATTCGCTTTTTTAGTTAAAAATTGTGTTCCATGTCTAAAAAGTTGAATTTATTTAATAAATTTTTTATCTTTGTTATTGAAAAGTCAATTACTTGATTAAAAGTTAAACATTTTTAAAAAAATTCAAATTATTTTTTTGCAAATCCATTCCTTTAGTTTAGAATGTAACTGTTTTATTGAGAAAAAATTTTTTTTTATTTTTTAAATCCTATTATTTCAATTTTCAATTTAACTTTTACATTTACCCTTTGATTTATAATTTTATTTATAATTTATTTATCTTTTTAAAAATTCTGATTATTTTTCGAAAATTCATCTCTTTAGATAAAAATGTAACTGTTCCATTAAAAAATTCATTTTTTGGTCAAAAATATATTTTTTCAGTTATTAATTTAACTAATTTGTTGGAAATTTATCGTTTGGTTTATAATTTTATTCATCTTCAAAAAAATGTACCAAAATTTATTTTATTTCTCGAAGATCCATACCTTTGGTTGAAAAATTAACAAATTTGTTGGAAATTAATTTTTTTTTGTTAAAAATAAAAATTTTCAATTGCTTATTCAACTATTCCTTTTCAGACAAAAATTCATACTTTTTGCTTCAAATTTAACCATTTATTAGAACAAAATTTATTTTTTGGTTCAAAATAAATTTTATCTATTGCAAATTAAACTATGTTCTTATTGAAAATCAAGTTCTTTAATTGTTAATTGAATAATTTAATTTTCAGTTAAAACTTGATTCTTTTTAGTTTAAAATTGAACCTTTTTGTTGTAAATTAGTTTTTTAAAATGTTAAAATCAATTTTTTCAATTGAAAATCCAACTATTCCTTTTTTGTTTCGAAAATTGATCGTTTTTAGTTAAGAATTTAATAGTTTGTTTGAACATTTTTGTACTTTGTTGTAAATTTTTGGTTTGATTTATAATTTTATTTATCTTGAAAAAAATGTATAAACATTTGTTTTATTTCTCGAAGATCCATCTCTTTGGTTAAAAATTGAACAAATTTGTTGGAAATTCGTTTTTTGTTGTTGTTAAAAATAAAAATTTTCAATTGCTTATTCACCTGTTCCTTTTCAGAATAAAATTCATAGTTTTTGCTCTAAAATGTAACCATTTATTAGCACAAAATTTTTTTTCGTTCAAAATAAATTTTCTCTATTGCAAATTAAACTATATTCTTATTGAAAATCAAGTTCTTTAATTTTTAATTTAATAATTTCATTTTCAGTTAAAACTTGATTCTTTTTAGTTTAAAATTGAACATTTTTGTTGTAAATTAATTTTTTTTTTAATTCAAAATCAATTTTTTTATTGCAAATTCAACTCTACTGTTTCTTGTTAGAAATTGATCGTTTTTAGTTAAAAATTCAGCAACTATTTGGTTAAAAATGTTTGTGAAAGTTGTTTAAAAAATTAATTATTTCAATTAAAGTTGAACTATGTTGCTAGTTTTTAATTCTTAGCTTAAAGCTTAATAATTTATTTGTTAAATCTTTTTTTTCGAAATATTATTTTTTTAAATTAAAAGTTGATAATTTTTAGTTGAAAACGGAAGTATTCAATTTTTCAATCATTTATTTTCATAATTGATTGATTTATTTAATAATTTTTTATCTTTGTTTATTGAAAATTTAATTACTTGTTTGAAAGTTGAACTACTTTCTAAAAATTCGGTTTATTTTTCAAAAATTCAGATCTTAATTAAAAATTGTACTCTTTTCACTATTTTTAGTTAAATTTTCACCGCTGGTTTAAATTTCGTTTTTTTCGTTCTGAATCAATTTTTTCAATTTCAAATTCAACCAGGCATTTTTTGTTTGAAAACTAATCGCTTTTAGTTAAAAATATAATAATTTGGTACAAAATTTCTGTATTTTTGTTGTAAATTGATCTTTTTGTTTATAATTTGATTTATCTTTTAACAAATTTATTTTATTTTTTTAATATCCATCTTTTTGGTTAAAAATGTAACTATTTTGTTGAAAATTCGTTTCTTTATTAAAAATCAAATTTTTCAATTGAACAATCTATTTTTGGATGAAAATCCATCGTGTTTAGTTTGAAATACAAATATTGAATTTTTTAATAATTTATTTTTATGATTTATTAATTTATTTAATAATGTTTTTTATCTTTGCTTATTAAAAGTTCAATTACTTGGTTGAACAATTTTAAAAAAATTCAGTTTATTTTTCGAAAATTCATCTATTTAGTTAAAAAATTTAACTGTTTTATTGAAAAATTTATTTTTTGGTCAAAAATCCATTTTTCCCATTATTAATTTGACTATTCCATTATAGGGTAAAAATCTTTGCTTTTATTTAAAAATTGAACCATTTGGTTGAAATTTAAAAATTTTTTTTATTCATAATCCATTTTTTCAATTTCAAATTCAATTATGCCATTTTCTTTTAAAATTGATCGTTTTTAGTTGAGAATTTTAAAATTTAATAAAGATTTTTTTACTTTGTTGTAAATTTATCTTTTTGTTAATAATTTTATTTATCTTTAAAGAAATTTATTTTACTTCTTGAAGATCCATCTCTTTGGTTAAAAATTAAAAAATTTTGTTGAAAATTCGTTTTTTTATTAGTTAAAAACCAAATTTTTAAATTGTTTATTTAGCTCTTCCTATTCAGAAGAATATTCATAGTTTTTGCTCGAAAATTTAACTATTTATTAGAACAAAATTTATTTTTTTGTTCAAAATAAATTATTTAAATTGCAAATTAAACTAAATCTTTGTTGAGAATCAAGTTCTTTAATTATTAATTTCATTAATTAATTTCATTTTTTCATTAATTTCATTTCATTTCATTTCATTCATTTCATTAATTTCATTTTCGGTTAGAAATTGATTCTTTTTAGTTTAAAATTTAACTATTGTTAAAAATTGATCGTTTTTAGTTAAAAATTCAACTATGTAGTTAAAAATGTTTGATTTCGTTTGTTGAAAATTAATTATTTTAATTAAAATTTAACTATGTTCCAATTTTTTAGTTTTTATTTTAAAGCTTAATCATTAAAATTTTTTTTTTTAATTGAAAATTTAACCATTCCATTTTTGAATAAAAATTAATCATTTTTAGTTTAAAATGCGAATATTGAATTTTTCATTAATTTATTTTCATAATTGATTGACTTATTTAATACATTTCTTATCTTTGTTCATTTAAAATTTAATTACTTCCTTGAAAGTTGAACTAATTTTTAAAAACTCAGAATCAATTTTTTTACTGCAAATTAAACTAAGCCTTTTTTGTTCGAATTTTTTGGTCTACAATTTAACTATTTTGTTAACAAAGTAATTTTGTTCATATCTTATTTTGGTTCAAAATCAATTTTTTCAATTTCAAATTTACCTAAGCCATTTTTTTTTAAATTGATCGTTTTTACTTGAGAATATACTAATTTCTTTGAAAACTGGTGTACTTTGAGATAAATTGATCTTTCTGTTTATAATTTTATTTATCATTTAAAAATTTCATTCTATTTTTTGAAGATCCATCTTTTTGGTTAAAAATGTAATTATTTTGTTAAAAAATCTTTTTTTTTGGAAATTAAAATTTTTAATTGATTATTAGCTATTCAATTTTTAAGAAAAAATTCATTGTTCCTAGTTTAAAATCAACTATTTATTAGAAAACTTTTTTTGTTGGCTCAGAATCAATTTTTTCGACTGCATATTAGGATAGGGCATTTTTGGTTGAACATCAATCTTTTCGGTTAAAAATTTAACTATTTTGTTGAAATTTCAGCTTTTTAGTTAAAAATTGATTTTTGTAATTGATAATTTAAACAATCCATTTTTCGAGGAAAATCTATCGTTTTTAGTTTAAGTTGCAAATATTGAATTTTTTATTAATTTATTGTTTTGATTGATTCATTTATTTAATATTTTTATTGAAAATTCATTTGACTACTTTTAACTACTTGACCTACTTTTTAAAAATACACAATATTTTTTGGAAATATTTTTTTGGTTCGAATATCTTATGGTTTATAATTTCATTTATCTGTTAAAAAAAGTTATTTTATTTCTCGAAGAAGCATCTATTTGGTTAAAAATTTAACAAATTTGTTGGAAATTCGTTTTTTTTATTAAAAATCAAAATTTTTAATTTCAATATTATTTATTGTTAAAAATTGATCTTTTTTAGTTAAAAATTCAACTATGTGGTTAAAAATGTTTGCTTAAGATTAAAAAAAATTAATTATTTTAATTAAAATTAAACTATGTTTCTGTTTTCTCAATTCTTAGCTTAAAGCTTAATAATTTAGTTGATAAATCTTTCTGTTTTGAAAATTCATTTTTTTAAATTGAAAATTGAAATATTTCATTTTTAAATGAAAAATGATCATTTTTGGTTTAAAATAAAAATATTGAATTTTTCATTAATTTATTTTCATAATTGATTGATTTATTTAATAATTTTGTTATCTTTGTTTATTGAAAATTTAATTACTTATTTGAAAGTTGAATTAATTTTTCAAAATTCTGTTTATTTTTCGAAAATCCAGGTCTTAGTTAAAAATCAGTTTTTTAAATTTCAAATTCAATTGTGCATTTTTTGTTCGTAAACTAATAGTTTTTAGTTAAAAATATAACAATTTGGTAGAAAATTTATGTACTTTGTTGTAAATTTATCCTTTTGTTTATAATTTTATTGCTCCTCTAAAAAATTAATTTTATTTTTTATTATATACATCTCTTTGGTTAAAAATTTAATTATTTTGTTGAAAATTCGATTTTTTTGTTGATACTAAAATGTTTCAATTGATTATTTAAATGTTCCATTTTCAAAAAAAAAAATTTCATAGCTTTTTTAAAATTAAAACATTCATTAGAAAATAATTTATTTTTTGGTTCAGATTTTTTTTAGTTTAAAATTAAGCCAGTTTGTTGAAATTTCTTTTCCTTTTTGGTTCAAAAAATGTTTTTTCAATTTCAAGTTTAACTGAGCCATTTTTGTTAAAAAATTGATCGCTTTTAGTTGAGAAATTAACAATTTGGTTAAAACTTTTTGTACTTTGATGCAAATTGATCATTTTGTTTATAATTTTATTTATATTTTAAAAATTCGTTTATTTGTTCAAAATCAAAATTTTCAAGTGAAAAATCTATTTTTGCTGAAAATCCATCGTGCTTAGTTTAAACAGCAAATATTAATATTATATTTTTTATATCTTTTTATATTAAAAATTTATTTACTTGGTTGAACTAGTTTTTAAAAATTCAATTCATTTTTCGAAAGTCCACCTCTTTAGTTAAAAATTGAACTGTTTTATTGAAAATTCTTTTTTTTTGTCAAAAATATATTTTTTCATTTATTCGAAAAAAAATTATTTTTTGGTTAAGAACCAATTTTTTCTATTTCAAATTAAACTATGCCATTTTGGTTGAATATTCAACTTTTTAGTTGGAAATTTAAATATTTTCTTATGCAATTCGTTTTTTCATTTTTCTTGAAAATCAACTTCTTCGATTTTAAATTTAACTTCTCCATTTTCGGTAAAAAAAATTTTTAGTTTAAAATTTAACCATTTGTTTGAAATTTCGTTTTTGTTTATTCATAATCAACTTTTTCAGTTGTAAATTTAACTATGTCATTTCTGGTCGAAAATTCACCCTTTTCTGTTACAAATTTAATAATTTGGATGAAAACTTTTGTACTTTGTTGTGAATTTATCATTTAAAAAAATATTCTATTTATCTTTTAAAAAAATTATTTTATTTTTTATGATCCATCTCTTGGGTTAAAGATTTAACTATTTCGTTGAAAATTATTTTTTGTTGTGGTTGTAAATAAAAATTTTCAATGGATTATTTAACTATTCCATTTTCAAAAGAAAATTAATACTTTTTTTCTTAATTTAAATATTTATTACAAACAAATTTATTTTTTGGTTAAGAATATTATTTTTCTATTGAAAATTAAATGGCCCTTTTTGTTGAATAACCATGTCTTGGGTTCAAAATTGAATTATTTTGTCAACAAAAATTTTTGTTGTTGGAAATCAAGTTCTTCAATTTTCGATTTAACTTTTCCCTTTTCGGTCGATAATTGATTTTTGTTGGTTTCAAATTTAACCATTTGGTTGAAATTTCGTTTCTTTTTTTTTTTTGTTTCAAAATCCTTTTTTTATTGAAAACTCAAATGTGCCATTTTTGGTAAAAAATGGATAATTTTTTGTTGAGAATTTAACAAATTGGTTGGAAATGTTTGTACTTTCTTTGTAAATTTTTGTATTTTTTATTGAACCATTTATTTTTTGGTTCAAAATAAATCTTTTCTATTGCAAATTAAACTATGCCGTTATTGAAAATTAAGTTCTCCAATTTTTGATTTAATTATTTTTATTTTTGTTTCAAAATTGATTCATTTTAGTTTAAAATTTAACCATTTTTTTAAAATTAGTTTTTTAAAAATTTGAAATCAATCTTTTTTATTGCTAATTTAAGTCTAATATTTTTTTTTAATTGATCGTTTTTAGTTAACAATTCAACTATGTGTTTAAAAATATTTGTTCTCGTAGATTGAAAATTAATTATTTCTATTAAAATTGAAGTATGTTACTTTTTTTAGTTTTTAATTTAAAATTTATTAATTTGGTTGATACATTTTTTGGTCTGCAAACATTTTTTTTTTATTTGAAAATCTATCTATTTAATTGAAAATAAACTTTCTTTTTCAAGATTAATATTTTCGGGTAGAAAATTCTTTGTTCTACAAAAATCGCCTTTCGCCTTGAAAATTTCACTGTTTCCTTGATTTTTGTTGTTCTGGAAAATTGTATTATTTTGGGAGAAAATTCAACTTTTTAGTTGAAAATTGACGCTTTGGTTGAAAATTCAACAATTTTGATTAAAAAAATCGCTTTGGTTTGAAATCTCACCTCTTTTGGTAGAAATTTGATCTTTTTCAAATAAACATTTAACTATTTTGTTAAAAATGAGTCTTCTTTGTTTGAGAAATATCAACTATTATATTTTTACTTGAGAATTATACTTTCTTGAATAAAAATTTCATCTCTGGTAGAAAGTTAAAATTCTTTGTTGAAAAATAGTTTTCTTTTTATTGTATCAGATTCATTATTTTAGTTTTCAATTTATTTCTCTTGTAAATTTATTTCTTTTATTAGAAATGAAACTATTTTTTAAAATTTGTTTTATTGGTTAAAGCTAAAGTTTTAAATTCTTCTTTTTTAGTTGAAAATTAATGTTCCAAATTAAAATTGAATTGCTTGGTTGAAAGTTAAACTACTTTACAAAAATATTATTTTATTATCGTAAGAAATTTCTCTTTTTCGCTTAAAAATTTCACTAATTTGTTAAAAAATTTGCCTCTTTGGTTTAAAAAATCAACAATTTAATTTATTTTTTATTAATAAAAATAATATCTTTGTGGGTATGAAATTTAACTCATTTGTTTAAAATTAGTTTTTTAATGACGAAATTTAACGATTAGGTAGACAATTTTTTTTATTGACTCATCCATTCAAAATTCGTCGTTTTGGTTTTAAAATTCCAATTTTTTGGAAGAAATTGGATCCATTTTAACTAAAAATGAGACTGTTTGGTTAAAAATTAATTTGTTTTGGTAGAGAATTTAAATATTTTATTTAAAATTCTTCTTTTTTAGGTGAATTCAAATTTTTTTTATTTAATTAAAAAAATTTTTTGTTTGAAATATTAAATATTCCGTTTTTAGTTGAGAATTAATCTTTTTTATCTTTTACTACTATTTTTGATTAAAAATTAAAATATCTTTTGCTTAAAATATTAATTGTTATGATTTCTGTTAAAAATGTATCTTTTTTTTGTATTAAAAATTCAACTACTTGAAATTTATTTTATTGTTTGAAGATTTAACTAATTTGTTTAAAATTAATCTTCTTTGTTTGAAAAATAATTTTGTTTACCGAAAATTTAACTATTTCAATGTTCATTGCAAATTGATTGTTTTCACTATAAAATTCAACTTTTTGTTCGAAAATTAATCTTTTGGTTTAAAAACAATTTTTCAATTGTTAATGTAATTATTCCATTTTTGGTTGAAAATTGGTCGTTTATTATTTAAAATTCAACTTCTTTAGTTAAAAATTAATTGTTTTAGGTTCAAGATCAACTTTTTTTGTTTAAAATCAATGTTTTCAATTCCATATTTAACTATTCCATTTTTTATTGAAAAATTAACGTTTTTAGTTCATAATTAAACAATTTGGTTGATTTTTGGTTTGAAAATCAATTTTTTCATTTGCAAATTTAAGTATTCCAATTTTTGTTGAAAATGGACCATTAGTAACTTAAAGTTTAACCGTTTGGTTATTTTATTTTTTTAAATAAATTTTTTCATTTGCATATTTGACTAATCAGTTTTTTACTGAAAAATAATCGTCTTCAGTTAAAAATTCAGATATTTGTTTGAAAGTTTTTTTAATCCATTTTTTAATTGCAAATTTAACTATACAATTTTTTTATAAAAATTAAAGCCTTTATATTCTGAAGTTCAACCATTTGGGTAATTTTTTTCTCGAAAATCAAGTTTAAACAAAAATGAAATCTAACTTTTTAATTTTTACTTGAAAACTTATCGTTTTCAGCTATTTTGTCTAAAATTAATTTTATTGATTGAAGATTTGACTTTAATTAAAAATCCTTTTTTGAAAATCTAATTTTTCCGTTGAAATCGAACTATTCAATTTTTGGTAGGAAAATTATCGTTTATAATTTAAATTCAACTATATGGCTAAACAAATTTTTTGGTTGAAAATTAATTTTTTAAGTGAAATTACCTATTTAATTTTTCTGGATGGAAAATAATTTTTTTACCAAAAATTTAACTATTTCATTATTGGGTGAAAATGTATTTTTTTTTTATATTTCAATTTTTAGTTGAAATTTTTTTTCGTTTAAGATTAATTTTTTCAATTGCATGTTTAACTATTCCATTTTTTATTGAAAAAAAATCATTTATATTATAAAATTTAACTATATTCTATTTTGGTAGGATTTTACATTTTTTCATTTAAAATTAAAATATTTTTTTGTTGAAAATTGATTTATTTTCTTAGAAATTCAACTAATTTGTTAAAAATTAATTTTATTTTCTGAAGATTGAACTAGTTTATTAATTAATCGCTTTTTCAATTGATAAATAATTTTTTTCACTGAAAATATTATTATTCCATAAGTGTCTGAAAATTAATATTTTTTAGTTGAAAATTTAAATTTTTAAACAAAAATTTGTCCTTTTAGGTACAAAATTAATCTTCTTGGTCGAAAATTCATATTTTTTTGTTTAAAAGTCGACGGTTTCTGAAAAAATCAACTTTTTAACATAAAAATTAACTTTTAAATTAACTTGAAAAAATTATAATTTTATACATAAATTAAAATTAACGTTAAAGAAATTAACCTTATTGGTCTAAAATGGATAGTTTTTAGTTAAAAATTCAAGTGTTGTTCTTTTTTGGCAAAAAGTAATCTTTTCGGCTTTTGAAAAAATCGAATATTTAAATTTTAAATGAACTCTTTTTTTTAAACTTATTTTTTTTCTGATAGAAAATTATTTTTTGTTGAAATTTTTTTTAAATAAAAATAATTTATTTCCCTATTCGAAAAGCGTTCAGAACAGCGTGAATTAAATTTTTGAACGGCCCCAAAATTAATTTTAAATTGACAGTTAATAAAATAATTCTATTCTCTAATTAATTAAATCTAAAACAAAATTTAGCATTTTTTTGGTCAATCAAAATAATTTTGTCTTGAATAATCAAGTTGAATTTTCAATATTTTTTAACAATAATTTATTTAAATTTTTTACTTATCTAGGGCCACCCACTGTCCCGTTTTTTGGAAACGCTTTGTTGGCAGTGAGAGTGCAGCCGAAAGACATTTTGCAAAAAGCACTTGAATACGATTATTACGGAAATGTAGTTCGAGCTTTTTTGGGTCCAAAACTTGTGGTCTTTATCATGGATCCTCGAGATATTGAGATTATCCTGAGCAGTCATGTTCACATAGATAAATCTCCTGAATATAGGTATTTCTTAAAAAAAAACTATTTTTCTAGCTTGTTAGCGGATGAGAGCCACTGCGAAGTTAGCTGAGAAGCGCAGCTCGGCTCTCACACGTGGAGAACCGTCGGTCTGGCAGGGAGGGGGCGCGAGGTAATGCGCGCGCCCGACCTGCGCGTGCACGCTTGCCGCTATTCCGACAGGGGTTCTCCGCATGTGAGAGCCGAGCTGCGATTCTCAGCTAACTTCACAGTGCCTCTCATCGGCTCCCTGTTTATAGTAAAGGTTATTAATAAAAATTACTTTACTTCGTAAAAATTAATTTAGACGATGTTTTTGAAAGGTTTTTCAAACCCTGGTTGGGTGAGGGTCTTCTGATCAGTACTGGAGAAAAATGGAGAACTCACAGGAAAATTATTGCCCCCACTTTTCACCTAAATGTGCTGAAATCTTTTGTCCCTCTATTCTACGAAAACAGCAGAGATCTCGTTTTGAGACTCAAAAAAGAAGTTGGGAAAGAATTTGATTGCCATGATTATATGTCTGCTATCACGGTCGATATTTTGATGGAAACTGCCATGGGACTTCGAGGAGCAGAAAAAGAAAAAAGTGGTTTCGATTATGCCATGGCTGTTATGAAGTGAGTAATTTTTTTTTTAATTCCTAAATTTTAATTTCCTATTGAAAAATATTATTATTAAAAGCGAAGATTTAATTTACAAATGATTTTTCAATAATAGATGTCAGAATATTTCTATACATTATTGAAAAAAGATAAAATTTTTATTGTAAATTTTTTTTTTATAATAAGAAATAATTTTGTTAACTTTTTATTTAAAAAAAATTGTTTTAATTCTCGCAGGATTTTAAAAAATGTTAGAAAAACTTTGAATTATTTAAAAATATATGTCGAAGTTTTATAAATTTTGAAAAGATTCTAAAGTAATTTAAAATTAGAAAATATTTCACAAAATTTAGATTTTTAAAGATTTTAAAATAAAATTTTAAAGCTTTTTAAGTGTTTTGAAAGGTTTTTTGACAATACAATTTTTCTACTATGCCAGAGAATAAAAAATTTATTTTTCATGTAAAAAAAAAATAATAATTAAAAAAATACATTTTGAAATAATTCCAAATTATTTTAATTACTTCCTAAGATATCGGAAAATAATGTGAAATATTGCAACGTCAAACAAGATTTAAAAGAAAAAATTTAGAAGCTTTTTACGAATTTTGATAAGTTTCCAGAGAACAAACAAATTTTTTATGATTTTTTATTCTACAAAATTTATTTTAAGAGAAAATTTAATAAGATTCCAAAAAATTCCAAAATTTTCAAAAAAGAAGCTGAAATCAATTAAAAAAATATTTATAAGTTTTTGTCAAAAAATTAAAAATCTGAAATTATTAATAATAAATAAATAAATAAATAAAATTATTATTCTGTGAATTCCCTGAATTCCTTGAATCTCTAAATTTTTTCAAATCTCTGAAATTCTTAATTTCTCTCAATTCCTCGAATTCCTGGAATATTCTGAATTACTAGAAATTCCGGACTATACTAAATTCGTCGAATATGCGAATTCCCAGAATGCTTGGAATATTCTGAATTCCTTGCATTATTTGAATTTTTGAAAATCTCTGGATTCCCAAATTCTATGAAATCTTAGGTTTCTAGAAATTCTCTCAAATTTTTAAATTTTCTGAATTTCCGCAATTATTTGAAATTCCTGAAACTCCATGAATTCCTTTGATTCTCTTAAGGACCTGAAATCCTTGAAATTCTTCTAATTCTTTAAATTACTTGAATACCGTGAATTCTCTGAAATTATAGAATATTCTGAATTCCTGAAACTTCTTGAATTAGATTTTTTTCTTTAAAATAATTAATAATATCAATTTTATTTTATTATTAATATTATATTAATTAATAATCAAATTCTTTAAATGTCCTAAGATCCTGGAATTCTCTCAAATCCTTGATTTCTCTAAATTTTATGAATTCTTGGAATTCCATAAATATTAAACATACCTTATATTCTCTAAATTCTTTAATATCTATGAATTCCTGAATTCTCTGAATTTTCCGAATTTGTGGAATATTCTGAATTCCTTAAACGCTCTCGAATTCCTGAAATTCTACTAATTTCCTGAACTTGCATACAATACATTTCTTGAAATCCTAAATTCGTTGAATATTTGGAATTCTTGGAATTTCGTGAATATTTGTAATTCTTGGAATTCCGTGAATATTTGGAATTCTTGGAATTCCGTTAATATTTGTAATTCTTGGAATTCCGTGAATATTTGGAATTCTTGGAATTCCTTGAATATTTTAAATGCCTTACATTCTCTAAATTCCTGAAAATCTCTTAATTCCTTAAATTCTCTGAACTCCTAAATTCTTTAAATTACTGGAAATTCTGGAATATTCTGAATTTCGGGAATTCTCTGAATTTTGGGAATTCACTAAATTTATGAAATTCTCCGAATTCCTAAATTCTATAAATTACTTGAAATCCTTAAATATTCTAAATTTCTT
>JAWWLR010000128.1:23295980-23309988 GCA_035041075.1 Acraspis erinacei | reverse complement strand
AAATAAAATAAAATTACTGTGACGGGAAAATTCCCGAAAAATGAAATTTCCGAATAACAAAATTCCTAAAGAATAAAATTCCCGAGGAACAACTGTAAAATCCTTTTTTTTTTAAATGTCCAACACGGTAAAGTTTCCAAACTGGAAAATTCCCGAATAAAAAAATACCTAAATAATAAAATTGTCTGATAATGTAATTCCCGAATAGAAAAATTACCTAAAAGTAAAAAATCCGAATTTAAAAATTCCCAAATAATGACATTTCCCAGGGACTATCCTGAAAAATATAATTCCCAAAAATCTAAAATTCTCGAATTGGAAAATTTCATTATAATAAAATTTCTTAATTAGAAAATTCCCAAATAATAAAATCCCTGAATTGAAAAATTCCCGAATAATAAAATTTCTGAATTATAAGATTCCGAGTAATAAAACTTCCATGGGACGAAGAAAAATCCCGAAAAATGAAAGTCCCAAAACTCTAAAAATCCAAAAATGGAAAACTATCACAGTTTATAATATTACTGAATTTGAAAATTACCAAATTATGAAATTTCCGATTTTTTTTTAAATACTATTTTGTGATCAAAAGTGCAATAATCTAATAATATGGGATGACTAAAAAATTCAGAAAAATAAAATAAAATTATTGTGGCTGGAAAATTCCTGAAAAATGAAAATTCCGAATAATAAAATTTCCGAGGGACGACCGAAAAAATCCCTTTTTTTTAAATGTCAAACAATGTAAAATTTCCAAATCGGAATATTCCCGGATAAAAAGATATCTGAAAAATAAAATTCCCGAATTGGAAATTTATCTAATAATAAAATTATGGAATTTTGGAATTCCGAAAAATTAAATTAACGACTAATAAAATTCCCAAATAATGACATTTCCGAGGGACTATCCAAAAAAATATAATTCCCAAAACTGTAAAATTCCCAAATTGGAAAATTCCCTTATAATAAAATTTCTGAATTGCAAGATTCCCAAATAATAAAATCCCTGAATTGAAAAATTCCCGAATAATAAAATTTCCGAATTAAAAAATTCCCGAGGGATGACTGAAAAATCCTTTTAAAAAAATTCCCAACACTAAAATTTCCAAATTGGAAAATTCCCAAATAATAAAATATCTGAATAATAAAATTTCCGAATTGAAAAATTCCCTAATATTAAAATATCCGAATTATAAAATTCCGAATATTAAAATTCCCTTGGGTCGACGAAAAATTCCGAAAAATATAATTCCCAACAAAAAAAAAAATTCCCGAAACGGAAAACTCCCCCACAGTTTATAATATTACTGCATTTGAAAATTCCCAAATTATGAAATTTCGGAATTTAAATAAAAGAATTTTTTATAAATATTATTTTGTTATTAGAAGTGCAATAATCGAATAATATTGGGCGACTAAAAAATAAAGAAAAATAAAATAAAATTACAGTGGCTTCAAAATTCCCGAAGTTTTAAATTTCCGAATAAGAAATTCCCAAGGGACGAGTGAAAAATCCTTTAAAAAATTGTAATATTTTTAAATTGGAAAATCCCCGAATAATAAAATATCTAAATAACAAAATTCTCGAATTAGAAATTTTCCTGATAATATAATTTTAGAATTTTCGAATTCCGAATAATGAAATTCGCGACTAATAAAATTCCTGAGACACTGAAAAATCCTGAACAAGAAAATTCCCAATGCTTTAAAATTCCCGAATTAGAAAATTCACGAATGATACTATTCTTGAACTGTGAAATTCCCTAATAATAAAATTTTCGAATTAAAAAATTCCGAATAATAAAATTATCGATTAATAAAATTTCTAAATAATGAAATTAACGAATAATGAAATTTCCGGATAATGTGCCTTATTTATTAAAAATAAAAAAATGAAATATTTTTTTGGAAAAAATTATTTATAATGTTTAAAATGTTTAAAATTATTTCTTAAATTTAATATAACAGAAATTGTAAAAAAAATGTATTCGTAGACAAATATTTGAGTATTGTATTTTTCATAAATGAATAATGTTTAAAAAATACCAAATTTTAATTTTTGAAATTCGGGAATTTTTGGTTGTGAATTTTATTATTCGTGAATTCTGTATAGGAATTTTTTGTTAGCGGATTTTCGAATTTGGGAATTTTATTATTATTAGATTTATTATTATTTTTTAATCGAGAATTGTATTTTTCTGAATTAGTCACTCGTCATATTTTGAATATTATAAAATTCAAGAATTTTAAACAATGATTTTTTTGTTATGAATATTATTTATTTATTAAAAATACATTAATAGAATAATTTTCTCAAAAAATTATTTCTAATGTTTAAATTTCATAAAATTACCGTTTGAATGGAAAATAACAATAACTGAGAAAAATTGTCACCCAGAACTACATTTTTGTAAATTATTGTTATTGTTATTTTAAATTTTCTTAATAATTTCAGAAACTGTTAAGGATTTTTTGGGAATTTTATTGTTCGTAAATTTCGTTAATCGAGAATTTTCCAATTGTGGAAGTTTCTTATTTTGAAGTTTTCACTCCTACTTGGAATATTATAAAATTCCCGAATTTAAACAATTACAACTGTTTTTATAAACATTATTTATTTATTACAAAAAATCAAATATTTTACCCAAAAAATTATTTTTCATTTTTAAAGTTCCTAAAATTATTGTTTGAATTTTAAAAAACAATAATTTTTAAAAAATGTCAGGCATAAATATATTTTTTTTTATTATTTTAATTTTAAATTTTAATCATAATTTCGGAAAATTTAAAAATAAATTCTTTAACAAAATGTTTTGTGTTTTTAATAAATAAATAATATTTAAAAAGGCAAATGGTCTAATTGTTTAAATTCGGCAATTTTCTGTCGAGAACATTATGATTCGTGAATTTCCCAATTAGATAATATTATAAACTGTTTAGGAATTTTATTATTGGGGAATTTTTAAATGAGGGCATTTGATTATTCGTAAATTTTTTAAATCGATAATTGTATTATTCGGGAATTTAATTTTTTTGAATTATTCATTCGTCATATTTGTAATGTTATAAAATTCCCGAATTTGAAATAATTAATTTTTTTATAAATATTATTTATTTAATAAAAATACAATAATCAAATAATCTTATCAACAAAATAATGTTTAATGTTTAAAGATCCTAAAATTATAGTTTGAATTAAAAATAACAATAATTGAAAAAGATTGTCACCCAGAAATACATTTTATAAATTATTTTTATTGCTATTTTAAATATAAATAATAATTTCCGAAACTTAAAAAAATTTTAATTGTGATTTTTCAACAAAATATTTAAATTTATTTTTAATGAAGAAATAATATTTAAAAAGGAAAATTATCTAATTGTTTAAATTCAGCAACTTTCTGCTGGGAATTTTATTATTCGGGAATTTTCTAATTTGTTAATATTATAATCAGTTTGGAAATTTTATTATTCGGAAATTTTATCAATCATTTTTCAGTCATCCACAAAATATAAATAATGAAAAAATTAATTAAATTGTAATTATTAATTTAACAATTTTTTAAAAATAATTTCTTACTGCCAGTCGTTTTGCCTACGATTCCAAACAGGTTAGGTCCGACTTTATTTCTTCCACTTTTTTCAACAGTATGACAAGTCGCACATACTTTGGCAAATATTTTTCTTCCATTTTCAGCATCTCCCATTATTTAATGGAATTAAATTTTTAAACTCAAGAAAGTTTTTGCAATTTGACAAATTATTCTCTTTTTTGACAAGAAATTTATCAAGGCTTAAAATTACGAGATTTTTTTGTTTCGAGTTCTTTTATTTTCAATAATTAAAATATTTCTTTTGAATCTTTACTTTTTTAATTTTATCGTTCATTGTTAATAAATAATAGAAAATTATTGCGTAAACAATTTTATAATAAAAATATATATAAATATAAACACATTTTTTAGAGTAAAGGGTTTTTGAAAATTTTTATAACAATAATTAATATTTAATTTTAATTAAATAAAAAATGTATGAAATGACTTTGAATTTTAAAATTAAATCTATGGAGCAAAAGCTATGAGAAGTGGAAAGAAAGAGAAGACAAAAATAATAATTGTACTGTAATTGGTTAACGCTCTACTCATGCATAGTGGCGCTCCGGGTTCAATTCCGGACTGAGGCAGATTTTTTCTTGTTTTTTTTACATAGACATTTTTATTAATTAAAAATATTTTCAATTTTGAAAATTGGACAATTTCATTGGAAAGTTTTATTATTTCTCATTTAAAGAGTTAAAAACTGAATTTTTTTATTTTAAGTTGTAGACTCTCGGAATTTAATAAGAAATGTATTATTTTTAAATAAAATTGCTACAAATTTTAGAAGTTTCAATAATTATGACATAAACAAATCATAATTTATTTTTTTAATTTATTAGAAAAATGTAATACGACTCATAAATCCCCCAAAAAATTTCAAAAACTGCAAAATACCAGAAAAAAGTTTGAAATAAAAAATTCCCGGAATTAAAAAATTGCCGCGATATATAAATCTCAAATTGAAAAATTCCAGAATAATAAATCCCACTAAGATTGTTAATATTAAAGAATTTCTGAATAATAAAATTACCGACAGTTTATAATATTATTCAATCTTGAAAAAAATGAAAAATTCGTTTATTTAAGCATTTCAATCATTTTTTCGATTATTATTATATATTTATTAAAAATTCCTTGATGAAATATTTTGTTGAAACAATATTTTTTCAATGTTTAATGTATATTTCTTAATTAATGTTACAATTTAAAATAACAATAATTGAAAAGAAGATTTCTAAATGCAAATTTTCTTCTTTGAAAATGTATATAGTATTTTTTTTAATTCTTGTAATTAAAATCTTGTTCTTTTTCATTGAGAAATATTTTATTTCAATATTTTTTATTTTCGAGTTTAAATAACGATTTAATTTAAATAAATACATTGAAAATCAGAACAATTTTTTTGTCTGAAAATATTTTATTATTATATTTTTAATAAAAAATATAATTGAATTAATAATTTTTTTAAATGATTCAAATTCGGGTATTTTCTAGAATTTTTCAGTATTGGATATTTTATAATTTGGAAATTGTCAGTCGAAATTTTAGTATTCAGGAATTTTTAATTTGGAAATATTATAAACTCTCGAGAATTTTATTATTTAGGGATTTACAAATTCGGTCATATAATAGATTGTTCGGGGTTTTCTTTTTGAGAAGTTTCCAAATCGAGGCATATTTTAATTAAAAAAACAAATTTGACTCATTCTTTGAGTTGATAAAAATTATTTTTTGTATTTAAAAATAACAATAATTTATAAAAATTCTGAATGAAAAATTTTGTTTGAAGAAGAGCATAGTATTTTTTTTAATTACAAAAAATATTCTCAAAATAAGTCAGTGCTAAATTGAATCCTGAAAAGTTTTTTAGAAAATGTTACTAGGTTCAGACCAAATTTAGGGGGAATTTTTTTTCCTTTGAAGCGCAACAAACTTCAATTCATAATTTTAAAAAACCTCAAACTTTGAAAAAACTATCTTTGATAATAATTTTTGACAATTTTATTTTTAATAAATAAAGAATATTTAATTAAAACCTATCTGTTTATTTTGTTTAAATTGATTAATTTTAAAATTCCTTAATATTATAAACTGTCGCCTTTTTTTATTTAGGAATTTACGAATTCGAACGAGAATTTTATGATTTTGGGAATTTCATATTTTGGAAATTCTACAATTGCGGGAATTTTTCAGTTCGGAAATTTTTCAGCATCGGAAACTTTTCCTTTTTTTACTTTTCAATCGTCTCAAATTTGTCTATGATCAAAAAATAAATTCACCGTCATTTTCAGACGCCTGGAAAATCTCGAAAAATAAAATTCCCGATTATTTAAAATTCTCAAAAAAGAAAATATTCGAAATAGAAAATTTATAAAATTAAAAAATTTCTGATAATTTAACATTCCTGACAGTTCATGATATTTCGGGTTTTGAAAATTCTCGATAAAACTTTTTTTTATTTATTGTTAATAATTTTTTTAGTTCCGGATATTTTATAATGTCGGAAATTTTATTTCCAGAATTATCTATTATTAAAAATTTTCAAATTCGGAAATATTATAAACTGTCCGATTATTCGTGAATTTTTAATCTTCGGAAATTTTGTAATTTCATGAATTTTTAATTTTTAAACTTTTCTTTTTGTGAATTTTACAGTGTCGGAAATTTTCTTTTTCGGTATTTTCACATTTTTGAGCGATTTAATTTCAAATTGTATTTTATTAAATTTAGTTTGAAGTGTTTCATGAGGCAATTATATTTTGCAAAATTTTTGAGTAAAAAATAATTCAATTTTATATTCCTAGATCCAAAATCTTCTGATTTTTAAATTTCTCAATTTCACAAATAATTTTCTTACTACTTAATTTTTTTTAAATTAATTTCAGACATGTAGTTCAAAATTTTTAATTAAAACCGCTTTAAAAAAATGCCAACTATCAATTTATAAAATTTTAAATTAGAAAAAATTAACATAAAAAATTTAGAATATCTCAATCTAAAATTAATTAATTAAAAAAAAATTAATTAAATTAAATTAAATTAATTTAAAAAATTAATTAAGAAATTTAGAATATCTCAATCTAAAATTAATTAATTAAAAACTGAATGATTAATTAATTATAAAATTGTTCGTTATGATTTTAAAAATGAAATTATTTTAATCTTTTAAATATACGAGCTTCTATCTAGACAGAATCAATTAATAAATTAATAGTAGATTATTATAAATAATTAAACAAAAACGAAAACAAAAATTTTTTTAGGCTCGTGTTTATGAAGAGCTGGATGAAATTTTCAAAGGGTCAGATAGGCCTTGCACTTTCCAAGACACTTTGGAAATGAAATATTTGGAAAGAGTGATTCTGGAAACTCTCAGAATGTTCCCTCCAGTTCCTGCAATTGCAAGACAAATTAATGAGGACGTGAGATTAGGTAACTAAATTAGTTACTTATTTGGTTATTTATTTTTATTTTTATTTTTATTAATATTTTTATTATTTGTCTAACATTTTAAATTTTAATTCCAATAAAAAATAAAAAACTTTTTTCAGTTTCTGGAGACTATGTCGTTCCAAAGGGATGCACAGTTGTTATCCCACCCTTCAAAGTTCATCGATTGGAAGAATACTACCCCAATCCGGAAGTTTTCGATCCTGACAACTTCCTGCCAGAAAAAATGCAAAACAGGCATTATTATTCATACATTCCATTCAGTGCTGGACCGAGGTTAGTAATTAAAATTTTAATTAATAATAATAATTAATATATTTATTTTGTTTAAATATAAAGTTAAATATAAAGTATAAAAAACCTTGAGGGTTTCCCAGAGAGCAGATAACTTTAAGAAATTAAGATATTTTTCAAAATAATGAATTAAATTTTGCAGGTATTTCAGACAATTTTCAGACCAGTTTCAGATATTTCAAAAATATTTGTATTTCTTAATTTTCAGACATTTTTTTCCATATTTCTCTAATATCCTTTCTAAATTAATTTTATAAAATATTTCTGAAAATTTCGAGACATTTTTAGTCTGCAGACCGTTCAGACAAATTTCAGATGTTTCAGAAAATTTTCAGACCAGTTTCAGACATTTCTAGAATATTTTGAGACATTTCTTAAATTTCAGACATTGCTTAGGATATTTTTTTAATATCCTTTTTTAAATTAATTGCATAAAATATTTCTGAAAATTTTCAGACTTTTTTAGACTTTGCAGACTCTTCAGACATTTTCAATATGTTTCAGAAGGATTTTAAATAACTTTCACAAATATCTCAGACAACTTTATGACATTTAGATATCTTATAGAATATATAAAACAAATTGCTGAAATATTTTTAAAAAATTTTCAGACTAGTTTCAGAAATTTCTGGAATATTTTCAGACTTTTCTTGACCTTCAGACATTTATTCACACATATTTTTTAATCTCCTTTATCAAATTAATTTTATAAAATAGTTCTGAAAAGTTTCAGACACATTTCAGACTTCGCAAATTCGTCAGACATTTTGAATACTCACAAAATTTTCAGATTTTTTAAAACATTTTTCAAACTCTTCAGACTTTTTAAATATGTTGCATAATTTTTAAAAATAATTTTCATACATAATTTAGACAACTTTATAGTTTGATATATTATACAGAATATCTCGAAAATCTTTGGGATCATTTTCAGACCAATTTCAGAAATTTTAAGAATATTTGAGAAATTTATTAACTTACCGGCATTTCTTTGGGTATTTTTTAAATATCTCTTATCAAAATAATTGTATAGCTTATGTCTGAACAATTTTAGACACGATTCAGACTTTTCAGACTCTTCAGACATTTTGAATGTGTTGTAAAATTTTTTCAAATCACTTTTACAAATATTTCAGATAACTTGAAGAAATTGTCAGACCATTTGAAGTGATTTCGAAAATATTTTCAGACACCTCAAAAATTTCAGACATTTTTAATAATATCTTTTATCGAATAAATTTCACGAATAGCTCAGACAACTGTATGAATTAAGATATTTTGTAGAATATATTAAACAAACTTCACAGATGTTTTAGAAAAATTTCAGACCAGTTTAAGAGATTTCCGAAATATTTTCAGACATTCCTTAGCTTTCAGACATCGGTTTGGATATTTTTTAAATATCCTCTATCAAATTAATTTAATAGGATATTTCTTAAAATTTCCATACATATTTCAGACTTTGCAAACTTTTCAGACATTTTCAATACGTTGCAGAATTTTTCCAAATAATTTTCAAAAATAATTTAGACAATTTTGAGAAATTTAGATATTTTATATGCAGAATATTCCAAAGATTTTCAGACCAGTTTCAGAGATTTCCAGAATATTTTCAGACATTTCTTAACTTTCAGACATTGGTTAGGATATTTTTGGAATGTCCATGATCAAATTAATTTTATAAAATATTTCTGACAATTGTCAGAGCATTTTTCAGACTTTGCAGACTCTCCAGAAATATTTAATATATTGCAGAATTTTTTCAAATAACTTTCCCGTATAGTTGAGACTACGCAAATGTTTCAGATCTTTTTCTTTAATCGATTTTGAGAACATTTTCAGGTACTTCTCAACTTTCAGAATTTATTTTGGACATTTATTAAATATCCTTTAAAGGAATAATTTTTAAGAATATTTCTGAACATTTTCAGACATTTTTCAAACTTTTCACCCATCAGACATTTTATATTTCCATACGTGTTTCAGACTTTTATATTATTTTCAGACATTTCTCAAATTTCCGACATTTTTTTAATACTTTTTTTAATGTGCTAGAATAAATTAATTTGAAAGAATATTTCTTAATATTTTCAGAAATCTTTCTGACTTTGCAGACTTTTCTGTAACTGAATAAAAGTGAAATTTCGATATTTTGTAGAATATATTGAACGACTTTCGAAGACCTTTCAGAGCATTTTCAGAATAGTTTCAGAAATTTCGAGAGTATTTTCAGACTTTTCTATACTTTCAGACATTTTTAAAAATATTTTTATTTAATGAGATTTATCAAATTACTTTTAAAGAACATTTCTACAATATTTGAAGCATATTCCCGAATTTGTAGACTTTTCAGATATTTTTAATACAAATTAAATTTCAGACATTTTTTGTATGGGTCTTTTAATGTGGTTTTCTTTTGATATTATTGGAATAACCTTTATCAGATTAATTTAATGGTATGTTTCAGAGCATTTTTAGACCAGCTTCAGGGGTTTCCAGAATATTTTCAGACATTTCTTAACTTTCAGACATTGCCTTGGATATTTTTTAAATATCCTTTATCAAATTAATTTCATAAAATATATCCGAAAATTTCCAGAAACATTTCAGACTTTGCAGACTCTTCAGGCATATTTAATATGTTGCAGATTTTTTCAAATAATTTTATCAGATAGTTCAGGGAGCCTAAAGGTTTAATATATTTGACAAAATATCTCGAACATGTTTCAGAACATTTTCAGACCTGTTTCAGGGGTTTCCAGAATATTTTCAGACATTTCTTAACTTTCTGACATTTCTTTGAATATTATTGGAATATCCTCTATCCGATTAATTTAATTAAATATTTTAGAAAATTTTCAGACTTTATTCAAACGTTTCAGACTCTTCAGACATTTTGAATATATTGTAGAATTTTTTCAAATAACTTTCCCAGATAGTTCAGAGATCGTTAAGCTTTAATTTTACCAAAATCTCGCAAATGTTTCAGAAATTTTCAGACCAGTTTGATCTGTTTCCAGAATATTTTCAGACATTTCTTAACTTTCAGACATTGCTTTGGATATTTTTTAAATATCCTTTATCAAATTACTTTCATAAAATATCTCAGAAAATTTCCAGATACATTTCAGACTTTGCAGACACTTCAGGCATATTTAATATGTTGCAGATTTTTTCAAATAACTTTCACAGATAGTTTAGGCAGCTTTAAGGTTTGATACATTTTACAAAATATCTCGAAAATGTTTCTGAATATTTTCAGACCTGTTTCAGCAATTTCCAAAATATTTTCAGACATTTCTTAACTTTCAGACTTTGCTTTGGATATTTTTTAAATATCCGTTATCAAATTAATTTCATAAAATATCTCAGAAAATTTCTAGAAACATTTAAGACTTTGCAGACACTTCAGACATTTTTAATGTGTTGCAGATTTTTTAAAATAACTTTCAAAGATAGTTCAGGTTCAATATATTTCACAAAAGATGTCTAAAATGTTTCAGAACATTTTCAGACACGTTTCAACGATTTCCAGAATATTTTCAGACATTTCTTAACTTTCAGAAATTTCTTTGGATTTTATTGGAATAACCCTTTTCAGATTAATGTAATTGAATACTTCAGAAAATTTTCAGACATTATTCAACCTTTAAGACTCTTCAGCCATTTTGAATATATTGTAGAATTTGTTCAAATAACTTTCACACACAGTTCAGATAGCTTTAAGGTTTGATAAATTTTACAAAATATCTCGCAAATGTTTTAGAACATTTTCTGAACATTTTCAGACCAGCTTTAGGGGGTTCCAGAATATTTTCAGACATTTCGTAACTTGCAGACATTGCTTTGGATATTTTTTAAATATCCTTTATCAAATTAATTTCATAAAATATCTCAGAAAATTTCTAGAAACATTTCAGACTTTGCAGATACTTCAGACGCTTTTAATATGTTGCAGATTTTTTAAAATAACTTTCAAAGATATTTCAGGTTTAATATGTTTGACGAAATATTTCTAATATGTTTCAGAACATTTTCAGACCTGTTTTAGTGATTTCCAGAATATTTTCAGACATTTCTTAACTTTCAGACATTTCTTTGGATAGTTTTGGAATATCCTTTATCCGATTAATTTATTTGAATATTTCAGAAATCTTTCAGATATTATTCAAACTTTTCAGACTCTTCAGACATTTTGAATATATTTAGAATTTAATCAAATAACTTTCACAGACCGTTCATACAGCTTTAAGCTTTGATACGTATTACCAAATATCTCGCAAATGTTTCAGAACATTTTCAGAGCAGCTTCAGGGGTTTCCAGAATATTTTCAGACATTTCTTAACTTTCAGACATTGCTCTAGATATTCTTTAAATATACTTTATCGAATTAATTTCATAAAATATCTCATAAAATCTCTAGAAACATTTCAGACTTTGCAGACACTTCAGACTTTGCAGACACTTCAGAAGTTTTTGATATGTTGCAGATTTTTTCAAATAACTTTCGAAGATAGTTCAGACAGCTTTAAGGTTTAATATATTTGACAAAAGATCTCGAAAATGTTTCAGAACATTTTCAGACCTGTTTCACGATTTCCAGAATATTTTCAGACATTTCTTAACTTTCAGACATTTCTTTGGATTTTATTGGAATATCCTTTATCCGATTAATTTAATTGAATATTTCAGAAAATTTCTAGAAATATATCAGACTTTGCAGACACTTCAGACGTTTTTAATATGTTGCAGATTTTTTTAAATAACTTTCACAGATAGTTTAGGCACCTTTAAGGTTTAATATATTTCACAAAATATCTCGAAAATGTTTCAGAATATTTTCAGACCAGTTTAAAAAATTTCCATAATATTTTCAGACAGTTCTTAACTTTCAGACATTTCTTTGGATTTAATTGGAATGTCCTTTATCCGATTAATTTAATTGAATATTTCAGAAAATTTCTAGAAACATTTCAGTCTTTGCAGACTGTTCAGACAATTTAAAGAAATTCGGTTATTTTTCAGAATTTTTCATAAATTTCAGACATATTTTTGAATCTCTTTTTTAGGATGCTGTAAAAACTACTTTAATAAAATATTTCTTCAAATTTGCAGGAATTTTTCAGACCTTTCAGAAACTGAATGAAATGTAAATTTAGATATTTTGTAAAATATATTAAACCACGTTCGAAGACGTTTCCGATCATTTCTTTAATCAATTTTATTCAATAAATCTAAAAAATGGCTTTCATATCATTATTCTTAACTATTTCAGTCGTATTTCAAATACTTCAGACATTTCAAGAAATTTCTAATCTGGTGGAATTTTCTCAAATAAATCTACAAATATTTTGTACAACTGGCAGAAATTTAGATATTTTCAGACTTTTCTTAGATTCCAGACATGCTATGTAAACTTTTTTAAAATAGATTTAACAAATTACTTTCACAGAATATTTCTTGAAATTTTCAAACGTTTTTTAGACTTTTCAGACTATTTTCAGACATTTATTTCCTCATTTATTTTTGAAATATCCGTTGCGTAATTAATTTTACAGAATATTTCTGAGAATTTTCAGACATATTTCAGACTTTTCAGACATTTTTAATATATTGTAGAATTTTTTCAAATAACTTTTACAAATATTTTAGTAAAAGTTAAGAAATTCAGATACTTTGTATAATATATCAAACACATTTCGCATTCGTTTTAAATACTTACCAGACCAGTTTCAGGCACTTCTAGAATATTTTCAGACTTTACTTAACTTTCAGAAATTTTCAGACATCCTACTAACTTTTCAGACATTTTTAATATATGGTAAAATTTTCTCAAATAACTTTCAGAAATTATTTAAAAAAATTTGCAGACATCTTTTAGACCTTTCAGACATATTCAGACATATTTACAAATTTCAGACAACTTGCAGAAATGGTGATATTTCGTTGAAAATGACTAATTTGAGTTTTTGTTTAGATAATTTTCATACTAATGCCAGAGGCTTAAAGAATATTTTTAGATTTTTCTGCCGTTTCAGACATTTTTTAAATACTTATTTTAATGAGCTTTATATTAAATAAATTTTATTACATATCTAATCGAATGTTCAGACATCTTTCAGATATATTTTTGATACCTTTCAGATATATTTTTGATACCTTTCAGACTTTTCAGACTTTCAGACTTTTCAGACTTTTTAGACTTTTCAGAATTTGTCAAAATTGCATAATTCCGTCAAATACCTTTCACAAAGATTTCAGACAACAGTTAGGCACAGACTTTTCAGTTTTCAGACTATTTTTTGTCTGAAAATTAAATACATTTTTTTCACAGGTCCTGTGTGGGAAGAAAATATGCCATGCTCAAGTTGAAAGTGTTAATCTCGACAGTTTTGAGAAACTACAAAATCCTTTCGAACTTGACAGAAAAGGACTTCAAATTGCAAGTTGACATCATCCTGAAAAGATCTGATGGTTTTAGAATAAAACTCGAACCTCGAATCAAAAACTAATCTTTGAATTAATTATTACAATAAACTTGAACTTTTTTCAATGCAGCCACAATGCATGAGAAAAGAAAACAAAGTTGCAACAAAATTTCATAAATTTTCAAAATTCAAAATTCCTACATCGTTTCTTTAAGTTTAATTTCAATTTAAAAAAT
>JAWWLR010000128.1:23257030-23269598 GCA_035041075.1 Acraspis erinacei | reverse complement strand
AAGAACTAGTTCGGGAATGGATTGCAGTGTCCTTGATCCTGAATCAGGGGGATGCAAGGTAAACAGATAGGTTTGCTTGAATCATTTATTATGAGTTGAGACGCATGACGCAACCTGATGCAACTAATACGTTGAGGGTGCAGCCCATGTTCTGTTGTTCACGCTTGTCTGAGCAATGTCTTTCTCTCGGTCCAGCAGCTCCCCTCTTCTCAAAACTGCTGAGGACGTTAATTTTTGGAAGATCGTACACCGAGTGTTCTTATAGCGGGTGTTAAGTGTATCATTGGATACAAAATAAAATTTTTTAATTGTTAAGCTTATATAAGTGTATTTTTCTAAGATTCTCGATCAAAATTTAAACAAAATTTATTTTTAAAAGAAATAGTTATATTTTTAACCAAAGAGATGCGTTTTGACCTAAAATTATGAAACTTTACCCAACAAGTACATTTTTAACAAACTCGTTTAACTTTTAATAAAGTGCCTAATTTTTATCATAAAAAAATTGGTTTTAAACAAAAAATAAAATAGATCATAACTAAACGAAAAGATATTTTTGATTTTAAATTTAAAAAAAAGAGTTCTATTTATCCATAAAGACGAATTTAAAAAAAAAATTGAAACCTCAGCCAAAAAATATTTTACTCTTAAACTAAACATTTGGAATTTTAATTTTTCACTATATTCTTGATTTTGAAAGTAAAAAAAGATTTTTAGTCCGAAATACAAAAATTCAGTCAAATAATAATTTTCTAGAATAAATTAAAAAAGATTTTTTATGAATTCAGATTTTTCGAAAAAGTGTCTTGAAACATTTAGAATTTTTTTTATTTAACAGGATTTCCCAAAATGTTGGGAGAAAAATAAAAGGTAAATTTTCAGAAATCTTTCAAAGATTTAAAATATTCTCAAATGTTTAACTAAAATATATTTTTCAAAATAAAGAATCACATTAAATATTCCCAGGAATATTGAGACAATTTTTTTTGTAATCTTGAATATTAACTTCCCAAATCTTTTTAAAAAAATGTTAATTTATAAATCTTAAAAAATTCTACCTTTTGTTAAAAGCTTTTTGAAATAATTTAAAATTTTGAATTTTTGAAATTTCAAAAAAACTTGCAAGTATATTTAGAAAGGAATCTTTACCAAATATAAACTTAAAGAAAGTCACATTGTGTAAAATAATTGCATAAAAAGACTTGGAAAGAAATTTGTTTCTAAAAATCAGTTAAAAAACAACATAAACTCAAGAAAGTCAGTTTGGGTAACTAGCTTACACAAAACCACAATTTTGAAAATACTTTTGAATATTTTTGAAATCTTCAAAGTTAAAAATTAATCTTTAAAAAAACCATGATTGTAAGGTCGTTTCCAACGTAGCGGCATAAGTAATTTACAACGTAGTGGCCCACGTAATTGCCAACATAGTTTGTAACGTAATTTCCGACGTTGTTTACGACATCGAACCCTACGTCGTTTCCAGCATAGTGCCCTTTCGTAATTTCCAACGGAGTTTGCAACGTAATTTTAGATGCAGTTTACAACTTCGAATCCTACTACTTTTCCAACGTAGTGTCCTACGTCATTTTCGACGTAATTTCCAAAATAGTTTTCAACGCAATTTCCGACGTTGCTTAGGACATCGGATCCCATGTCGTTTCCAAGTTTTAAAACTTTATCTTGACATAAATATTGTAAAATTAGAAATCAATTTCAATTTTTACAGAAATCTCTTGAAATATTCTTAAATATTTTCTTTCTTGTCCCGCTTCGTTTTTTAAAATTAATTTCCGACTCAGTGTCCCAAGTAATTTCCAACATCGTTTCTAACGTAATTTCCGACGTTGTTTATGACGTCGGAAACTAAGTTGTTTCCAGCGTAGTGCCCGGCGTAATTTCCAGCGTATTTTGCAACGTAGTTGTCGACATAGGTTACAGCTTCAGATCCTAAAACTTTTCCGAAGTAGTGTCCTATGTCATTTCCGACGTAATTTCCCAAGTAGTTTCCAACGTAATTTCGTGCGTTTTTTGCGACTTCGGATCCCACGTCGTTTCCAACAAAATATTCTGCGTAATTTTCAACGTAGTTTGCACCGTAATTTTCGAAATATTTTACAACTTCCGATACTACAACTTTTCCAACGCAGTATCCTACGTTACATCCGACGTAGTTTCCAACGTTTTTACGACGTCGGATCCTACGTTATTTGAGACGCAAAATCCTACTTCATTTTCACCGTAGTATCCAAACTAATTCGCATCGTACTTTCATATGTGATTACCAGCGTAGTGGACTACGCAATTTCCGACATAGTTTAGGACGTCGGAACTTACGTCTTTTTTGACACAGAGCCCTACGTCATTTCTAAGGTAATTTTTAAGGATACGCAATATCGAACGTAGTTTTCTACGTTGAATCTTATTTGTTTCCTGCGTAGTAACGTATGAAATTTCCGAAGTAGTTTACGACGTTAGATGATACCTCATTTCCACCGTAGTTTCCAGCGTTATTTTCAAAGTAGTTTCCTACGAAATTAACGGCATAGTTTACTACTTCGGATCCTACTTCGTTTCCAGCATAGTATCCTACGTAATTTCTGGCGTAATTTTCTACGCAGTGTCCTACTTCCTTTCGAAAGTAGTGTCTAACGTAATTTCTAGCGTAGATTTCTACGTTCTTTACGACGTTGTTTAAGAAGTCGGATAGTAGGTAATTTGCAATGTTGTTTTCTACGTCATTTCCGACGTGGTTTCCTACGCAGTGCCCTGCGTAATTTCCAACGTAGATTTCTACGTTGTTTACGACGTTGATTACGATTCTTATACTACGCCACATTCAACGTTGTGTCCTACGTAATTTCTGACGTGGTTTCCGACGTAGTGCCCTACCTCATTTTCAAAGTAGTGCCCTAAGTAATTTTCAACGTAGATTTCTACATCATTAACGACTTCGTTTGTGACCTCGGGTATTACGCCCTTTCCAACGTAGTATTCTACGCGATTCCTTACATAGATTTCCACGTCGTTTCCAGCATAGTTTCCCACGTAGTTTCTCACTTAGTTTCCAGCGTAGTTTCCTACGCTATTTCCAACATAATGGCCTTCCAACTTTTGGATATTCAAAAAGAAGTTTGAAAATCTTTAAAGAATTACTTTAGGAAATGTTAGGAGAATTAAAGTGACTTTAAAACGTTTTTTATGGATCGAAGTGAATTCAAATTACTTATAATATTTGAAGACATATAGAGATTTCTGGGAAATTTTAAAATTATTTTTTCAGTTCTAAAAATGAATTTCAAGAGAAATTTCCAAAATATTTCAAAGCATTTCAAATAATTCTGGATGATATTCGAGACGAGACTTGAGACGGGATTCGAGAAGAAACTCGAGATAGCATTCGAGGTGAAACTCTGAGTAAGATTCGAGACGGAGCTCGAGATTAGATACGAGACGAGAATCGAGCCGAGGTTCAAGACGAGTTTCTATTCGAGGTTCGAGGCGAGATTCGAGACAAAGTTCGAGACGAGGTACGAGACGAGGTTCGAGATTAGATTAGAGGAAAATGAGGGAGGAGAGGGGAAATCTAGTGCGAGATTTGAACGACTCAATAGCCTTTTTTATAGGTACCTGTCGCTTATCCGGACTAGTTTTTTCTGAAACGGTTCGCCAATTAAATTGGTATTATTAAATAAAACAAAATACCGACTCCGAGCATTTTCTTGTAAATGCGTATAATTGTAAAAAATGGATTTGATCTATTAAGGGCATGTTGACAGATCCTATATTTTTAAAAACTTTTTATTATAAACAAACAGGACCAGACCAACCTTATTTAATAAATTTCATTTCAACTTCGTACATGTCCTTAAATAAAATAAAATTCCTGATTGCATCTTTGAAAATTGGTTTGGGATAATTAAATTTTTGAAGCACTTAGAAATTTGGAAAAATCTCTTTGTTTAAGTGCTTCTGCAAATAAAAAATAAAAAAATAAAACTATCTACTTCTCATAAATTTCTAAACTTTCCATTTCAATTTTTATTTCGCACGTCTCCGGGAGATTAACGGTATCACGATTATTTATAGACTTTCTGAGGACTGATTAACTTAGCAAATTACGATAAAATTACAATCTTAAATATTTACCAGCGAGAGAAAAGCTAATATTAAAGACGGAATTGAGAATCGTCGTGACTGAGCCAGCCTGTCCCGTCTGATCTAAAAAGTCTCCAAAGATTATCGTAAACGAAGCAGCGGGTCCAATAGTTGTCGTCTAGAAATTTAAAAAATGTTAAATTAACAAAATTTTTTATAATGAAACAAAATTATTTTTAAAAAATAGTTTAAATAATAGTCATTTGAATACATACTGATTAATAACGATTATTATAAAAATTGAAAATCCAAAACTACTGATAATTGATAATAATTAATAATTAGTAAAAAATTTAATTTTTATATATTTATAAAGATTCAAAATTCGCTCAAAACTAAAACTAGTTTGATGTTCATTAAACCATTTTTGTAGCCAGGAGAATTTTTTTTTTTTAAACTTAGAAAATCATATTTTCAGGAAAATATTCTTTTCGTGATTTTAAACTTTAAATAAAAAATTTAGAAAATGTACCTGATAAAAAATGGGGGCAAACGAAAGCATGAAAAATAAATTATCCTGTCTGAGAAGAATCTTATATTAAAATTCTTTCAGGATTTCCGTTTTCAGCAATTTTAGGTTATGTTAGCACTTTACACTGGCAATGGGTATTTTTAATAAAAAATCATTTGATTTCAAAGATTCAAACTTGTCAACAATTCACGTTTTTTCGTTGGCTAAACTTTGTTACTAGTGATTGAAATTTTTAAACAAAATTAATAATCAGATTTTAGAGGTTTATATTTTTTAACAATTTTAGGTTACGTTCGAGTTTTACAATAAGGAAAATACATTAGATTTCAAAGATTTACAAACTTGAACAATTTTTTATTATTTCACATACCTTATAGCTTTTTCAAATTGTTGCTATTTTTAATTAAAAATAATTACATTTCGAAACATTTTTCCAGTTTTTCAACAATTTTAGGTTATATTAGTGTGATTTACCTGAAGTTTGTATTTAAAAAAAATCACTGTATGTCGATCAATCTTTTTAAATAATAAAATTAGCAAGCTCAAACAATTTTTTATTTTGTTACTGTTTTTTTGTAGAAAATTAAAATATTTATTTAAAAAGTAATTAGTTTTCTAATAAGTATGATAAATTTTGAACAATTTTAGGTTACTTTGTTGTTTGAGATAAAAAATTTGGATTATTATAATTATTAATAATAATTATAAATTATTAATTATTCAATTAAATAAACAAAATTTAAAATCTTTTAATGAATCATGCATATTCTAGGGTTTTTTTTGTCACATTGTAGAATTTCTATTAAAAAAAAAATATTTCAGATATTTTAATGAAGACGAAGAAACTTTTCTCAATTTTAGGTTATGTTGGCTTTTTACACAGGAAATAAGATTTTTAATAAAAAATGATTAGATTTTGAAGATTAAAAAATGTTCAACATTACATTTTTTTGGATATATTAGATTTGTACGGAAAATGACATTCTTTAAAAAATAATAAGAAAAAATAATTGTAAAGGTTCATAATTTTTTAACAATTTGAGGTTATGTTAGCCGTTTACTTCAGAACACGGTGTTTAAAATAAAAAATATTATACAAAAATAAAAATAATAAGAGCCCGAGCAAGCTTTGCAATTTTTTAATACTTTTATGGTATCTTAAATTCATTTATAGACAATAATTTATTTTGAACCACAATAATTGAATTTCGAAAATTTAAAATTCTGAAGCATTTTCTGATGTTATTGCGTTTCTCAAGTATTGGTATTAAAAAAATTCTTTAATTTCAAATTATATTTACGATTTTCAGCAAATTTAGGTTATGTTGTTACGGTTCACGTAAAATTTTTATTTTCAAATAAATATCATTAGACCTAATTTACAAGCTTAACATTTTTTTGATTTTATTAGCGTTTTTAGCGGGAAAGTAATTTTTTAACAAAAAGTTTTTAGATTTTAAAGAAGATTTATGAGTTTTTAAAGATGTAGGTTAGGTTGTTATTTTACATAGACAATAGTCATTTTCAAACAAAAATAATTATTAGTTGCATCAAATTCACAATTTTAGATTCGTTAATATTTTTCGTGCGAAATTAGAATTTTTTAACACAAAAATAATCATCAAGATTCCTAGTTTCAAGAATTTCAAGTTATGTTCGCGTTTTACACCAGGAATGGATATTTTTAATAAAAAATTATTGGAATTAAAAGAATAAACATTTTGGAACAATTCACGTTCTTCAATTTGTTAGAAATTTTTAACAGGAATTGATATTTTTAAACAAGAATCATTACAAAAGAAATTTTATATTTTAATATTTTTAACAATTTTAGGTTACGTTAGCGACTCACGCCAAAACTGGGGTTTAAAAAAAACCTATTATAAAAAAATATAAATCGTTACATTTCGAACAAGATTTGGAATTTTTTAATAGATTTAGTTTATATCAGCGTCTTGCATAGACAATCTTTTTTTTTAACAAAAATGTATTATTTTATTATTATTATACCTCATTTATTAGATTTCGAAAAATTACAATTCTGAACAATTTCCTGTTAATTACTGCTTTTATGAATTATTCGTATGTTTAATAAAAAATTGTTATATTTCCAAGACTATTGAAAATTTCGACAACTTTAGGTTATGTTCGCACGTTTCACTTGAAATTTGATTTAAAAAAAAAAAATATTAATCCAATGATTTTTTTTAAATAATAAAATTAACTTGCTGGACATATTTGGATTTTTTTAGTATGTTTAGTGAGAAATTGAAATATTTATTTAAAAACTAATTAGATTTTTTTTTAAATGTATAAGTTTTGGACAATTTGAGGTTACACTTTTTCACAGTTTTAAAATAAAAATCATTATTAAAAAATATTTATTTCAGACCAGTAGACAAAAAACAATTAACATCAAAGTATGTGATATATTTTAACATTTTAAAGAAGATTCAAAACTTTTTGCAATTTTAGGTTATGTTGGCGTTCCACCCCGAAAACTGGTATTTTTTGTAAAAAATTATTAAATTTAAAAAAAAATTTAAATTTTTGTGTACAATTTTGTGTTTAAGACACTGATTCTCATAGAAAATGACGATATAGATTTTATAGGATATTTATAATTTTTGAACCGTTTAAGGTTATGTTAACGATTTCCATCAAAAATCGGGTATTTAATAAAAAAAAAAAATTAATTTGAAAAAATTTACAATATAGAACAGTTTTTTAATACTTTTAATAAAAAAAGAATTGGATATTTTACAAGAAAACAATTTTTTGGAACAATTTGAGGTTATGATCGCATTTTTAAAATAATATTGTTAAGTTAAATAATTTATTGTTGTTTTATATTATTGTTTTACGTCTGAATTTGATATTGTAAATAAAAAATTAATATTGGATTTTTATTTAAAAATTGCATAAGACAAAAAATTAAATATCTATTGCACGTTTGTTCTTTCATTGTTTATAAATATTTGTTGTTAAATATTTTTAAAAAATTTAATGAGAGAAATGCTATTTTTGAAGTAGCTTTATTAGAATCACCAAATGAAAAGTAATTCAAAGTTTTATTTTTAAATATATATATTTTTAATATTATTTAAAAAATATAAATCCCATCCACCATAATACTGACAATTTTAGATTTTTAAGAAAAAAAATACTTCGCTTTTAAAAAAAGCTAAGATCTGTAAATAGGGAGTGTTTGTATTATTTTTTATAACAATGAAAATTTCTTGGGGTCTCGATTACTAAAGGCCAGCGCAACCTTAATTAACATATTCATATTTCATAAACCATAAGTCGTAAATAAAAAATTATTCATAGAAAGAAAATGCATTAAAGAATAAATTAATAATTATTATTCAATTAAATAAATTTTTATGTTATTAGTAGGTCATTTATATATCTATTTGGGCCATCTCAGAGGCAATTGGAACTTATCAGTTTAGTAATTCTACAAATGAATTGGGACTTTTAAAGTGATGAGAATGTGAGAATGATAAAAAAATTAAATAAACAATTTTTATCCAAACTATTTAAATTTAAAAAAATTTATAACTTTAAATTCAAAAAAACTTTAGCTTAGAGTTTTTGCAACTGTAAAATTATCAAATTAAATTTTAATTTTCAGATATTCTGTTAGGATTGAAAATTTATTATAAATAATATAAACACTGCAATGAAAATATTTGATTATTAATTTAATTAATATCTCAGAAAAATAACAAAAAAAATTTTCAAAGATAAAAGAATATTAATTTGAATTACTATTTTTAAGAAAAAATTTTTTCTTTAAAATTTTATAATTTGGGCATATATAAGATGTTTTAATTTTCTTTTCAGACCTTCAATGTTTTTTTGGACCTTTTTTTAGTTTTGCAATATTTTATTTTTTTATTTTTTCTGTCACAAGAAAGGAATTGTTTGTTAAAAGTGTTTTAATTTGAATAGTTTTAGATTTTGGTTTTACAAAAGAAAATATATTCAATATAAAAAGCATGGAGTTCAAAATAATTTTATTTGTCAATAATTGAAAATTAGATATTCTTCCTTTATATGGAAAATTAAAATAAATAAATTATTATTAAATAATTCAAATAAAAGTTAAAAAGTTTAAAATGAATCTAAACTATAAATCCTTCTGTATTTAATTTCAAGATAATTAGTTTATAGACACTCAATTTAAAAACTAATTTTTTTAGATTTAAACAATTCATAAATTTATGGAGCTGAACAAAAAAAGTAGATATTAAATCGCGTTTGGTTGCAATTGATTCATTTGATTAATTTATGAATTTAAAAAAATTTTAATTTAATTTTATAATTTAATTTTTTTTTTAATCGAATGAAATTTTAAAAATAGTTAATTCCAGAATTATTTTTCATCAAACCTTGAATTGGATTTAAAAATTTTGATTCAGAGCTACAGTTTTTTAAATAATTCTGGAAGAGGTTTAAAATTTTGAAAATTCTTGAAAAATAAAATTCCGGAAAGTTTAAAATTCTCGAATAATAAAATTCCCGATAGAAAATTGCTGAATTATAAAATATCCGAACTGGAAAAAAGCCGAAATATAAAGTTCCCGAATTTAAATAATTGAAAAAATAGTTTTTCATAAATATTATTCATTTAGTAAAAATACAGAAATCAAATTCAGAGAAAATTTAGGCCGATATATTTTTTCTTCCAAGGCTCAATTTTGTTTAAATTTATCTTTCTATACAATTTCTATACAATTATTGTTTTTTTTTAATTCAAAGAATGGTTTTATAAATTTAAAAAATATATTTTTGATAAAAATATACGGTAATATTATTAACTATTCCAGAATTTTGTACAACTAAAAAATCCCGAAAAATAAAATTCACGACATTGTAAAATTCCCGAATAATAAAAATTCCAAATTGGAAAATTCCCCAATAATAAAATTCCAGAATTATTAAACTCCCAAATAATAAAATTCTCAAATAAGAAATTTCCCTAATTATAAAATTTATCAATAATAAAATTCCCAAATAGTAAAATTCCAGAATTATTATTTCCAAATAATAGAATTCCCAAATTAGGAAATTCCCGAATAAAAAGATTCACCAATTGGAAAATTCCCGAATTTATAAAAACAAGATTTTTTCATAAATATTACTTATTTATTACAAAATACAATAATAAAATAATTTTATAGAAACTTTTTTAAATGTTTAAAGTTTCTAAAATTATTTTGGAGTTTACAATAACAATAATTGAAAAAAAAACTTATTTCTGGATTAACTGAAAAAAAGTTATTTTAAATCCAAAGAATAATTTTATAATCTATAAACATTACAAATATTTTATTATTGTATGTTTAATAAATAAATAATATTTATACAATTTTTTTAATTGTTCTTAAATTCTGAAAGTTTATAGTTCGGGAATTTTCTAGTTGGGATATTTAATAATTCTGGAATTTTATTATTCCGGAATTTCTCAATTTGGGAACTTTATTATTCCGGGACTTTCCATTTCGTGAATTTTAAAGTTTTCAGAATTTTATTTTCCGTGACTTTTCAGCCATCCCTAAATTTTTGTAGAAATATTATCTAGTTAATAAAAGTACAATAATCAAATATTTGTCAACAAAAAATTATTTTAAACTTTTAAAGTTTGTAAAATTATTGTTTGAATTTAAAATAACAATAATTTTAAAAAAAGTTTCATCTAGAAATATGTTTTTTCAATAATTGTTATTTTAAATTCAATCAATAATTTCAGAAACTTTAAACAATAAAAAGTTTTATATTTAATTATTTTATTATTGTATTTTCAATACATTAATAATATATAAAAAATAGTTAATTGTTTATAAATTGGAAATTCCAGTCATTCCTAAACAAATTTTTTATATAAATATTATTTATTTAATAAAAATAAAATAATTAATTTTTGTATACAAATTTATTCTGAATTTTTAAAGTTTCTAAAAATAATGTTTGAATTTAAAATGACAATAATTTTAGAAACTTTAAACATTAAAAATATATTTTTTATATAAATATTTTATTATTCTACTTTTAATAAATAAATAATATATAAAAATAATTTTAGTTTCTAAATTTGAAAATTCTATGGTTCAGGAATTTTCTTTCTGGAATTTTGGTATTCGGGAATTTTATTATTAAAAAAAAATTATATAAATATTACTTATTTAAGAAAAATACAATAATCAAATATTTACAAAAATTATTTAGAATGTTTAAAGTTTCTAAAATTATGATTTGAATCTAAAATAACCATAATTAGAAAATTTTCAACTACAAATATATTTTGTTTCACTTATTGTTATTTTAAATTCAAACAATAATTTTAGAAACATTAAACATTAAAAATATTTTTTATATATAAATATTTATTATTTTATTTTGATAAATAAAATAATGTATGTAGAAAGTTTTTTAAATTGTTTATAAATTCAGAAATCTTATAAATCAGGAATTTTCTAGTTTGGATATTTTATAATTTGGCAATTTTTCTGGAATTTTATTATTCGGGAATTTCCTAATTAAGGATTGTTATCATTCAGGAATTTTCGAATTCGGGATTTTAAAGTGTCAATATATTTATTTTTCGAGATTTCAACAAAAACTAGATAAAAAATATAAGTATATTTTTTATGAAAATCTACTTTTTCAGACAAATCCTCACGATTTTTCAAATTTTGAACTTTTTTCAAATTTTCGGATGTATTTGGAATGTAAATGGCAAAAGCAAATATTTTTTTTATTTTTAAATTTTAATGCATAAATAATAATTGAATACTTATTATTTTTAGAAAAAATTTGATTAATTTTAAGAGATATTTAGAAGTTTTGAAAAGATTCAAAATTAATTTAAAACTTAAAATGATGTCAACTAACTTAAACGAAGTGTGTAAACATTTTTTTCATAACTTCTAAGCATATTTTAAAATCAATAGAATTTTTCCTACAATTTTAAGAAAATGCTGCAAATTAAAAAAAAAGTCCTTAAAATCTTCCTGGGTTTTTTTTCGCAATTTTTTAAGCTTCTTAAAATCTTTTTAAATGTCCTGTTAAAATAATTTTTCAAAATGAAAGATCATTTTCAATTTTACTAGGAATTTTAAGAAAACGTTTTTATTCGTTTAGAGCCTTTCACAATTATTAAAAAGATTCTAAATTTTTTGTTTTATATTTTTGTTTAAATTTTTTGTTTCAAAAATAGACAGTTTGTTTCAAATTAGGATGTGGGTAATTTTCATGATTTCCTAAAAGTTGTAAAACAAATTCAATTAATTTTCAAAGTTATTTAAAAGTTTTGAAATAATTTCAAAAATAATTTTAAATTTAGAAAAATTTGAAACAATTTCTAGATTTCTCAAGATTTTGAAATAAAATTTTGGAAGCTTTTCAAGGATGCTTAAACTATTTAATATAAAAATAATGTTACTTCTAATTTAATAACTTTTAAGTGGAAGAAACTTAAATTTTTTAATGTTTCTATTCTAAAGTAACTTAATAATATAATTTTCAAATTTTTTAAAGTTCATTGATTGATTCTTTAATCTAGAGTATTGAAAATGTTAATGAGGATTCATATTTTTGGAACTTAATTAACTAATACTTAATTAATTTTTTTATTATTTAATTATTAATTAATTAATTTCTGATTAAACATTTGAATTTTCGACCAAGAATAATAAATTACATTTTAATTAAAAATTGTAATTTCCAGTATAAAACAAACGAATATTTTTTGATTTTATGATTTTGACCAGATAAAATTAATATAATAATTTTATTTGAATTATTTTTTCTCTACTGGAAACTTTAACAAAGTAGTTTAATTTTCAACCAAAGTGAGCAATTTTCTAATAAAATTATACGTATTCAAAAAAAAAAAAAAATTAAGAAGCTGGTTCCCCGTTCAAATCAGGA
>JAWWLR010000128.1:23227541-23241123 GCA_035041075.1 Acraspis erinacei | reverse complement strand
GAAAGATTCGTCATTTCATGTAGAAATTGATTATTTTGGTAGAAATATCATCACTTTCACAGAAAATTGCTCATTTTAGTAGAAAATTAATTTCTTTTATAGAAAATTCATCATTTTAGTATGCAATTTATAATTCTCGTAGAAAATTCATCATTTTTGTAAAGAATTCGGAGTTTTAGTAAAAAATTAATTTCTTTTGTAGAAAATTCATTATTTGTTGAAGATTCATCTTTTTTATTGAAATTTCATCACTTTACTAGAAAATTCATTATTTAAGTTAAAAATTAATCATCTTAGTAGAAAATTAGTCTGTTTGGTTGAAAATTTATCATTACAGTAGAAGATGGATAATTTTAGCAGAAAATTCGTCGTTTGAGTAATAAATTAATCATTTTATTAGAAAATTATTCTGTTTATCTAAGAATTCTTCTTTTTGCTCGAAAAATCATCATTTCAGTAGAAAATTGATCATTTTAGTTGAAAATTCATAATTTATAAAAAATGCATTATTTTAATAAAAATGTAACTCTTTCGTTGAAACTTTATTATTTTAGTAGAAAACTCATCATTTTAGAAGAAAATTTATCATTTTAGTAAAAAATTCATCATTTTAGTAAAAAATTAATTATTTTCTCTTTCGATAAAAATTTAACATTTTACCAGAGAATTCATCTCTGTCATTGAAAAATCCCCATTTTAGCATGAAATTCATCACTCGCAGAAAACCAATCATTTCAGTAGATAATTTATTTTTTTTTTGGTAGAAAATTCATAATTTTTGTAAAGAATTCGTAATTGTAGTATGAAATTTATAATTTTGGTAGAAAATTTCGAAATTTTAGTAGAAAATTCCTCGTTTTAGTATGAAATTCATTTTTGAGTAGAAAAATGATTTATTTTTTTGAAAATTCATCATTTTAGTAGAAAATTCATCACTTTCGCAGAAAATTAATCATTTTCAGTAGAAAATTAATTTCTTTTGTAGGAAATTGATCATTTTAGTATCAAATTTATAATTTTAGTGAAAAATTTCGTAATTTTATTAGAAAATTCATAATTTTAGTACAAAATTCATCATTTTAGTATGAAATTCATAATTTTAGTAGAAAATTCATCATTTTCGTATGAAAGTCTTCATTTTAATGAAAAATTCATCAGTTTAGTAGAAAATTCCTCACTTTCGCAGAAAATTGATCATTTTAGTAGAAAATTAATTTCTTTTGTAGAAAATTCATCATTTTAGTATTAAATTCATAATTTTGGTAAAGAATTCGTAATTTTAGTAGAAATTCATCATTTTAGTATGAAACTTATAATTTTAGCAGAAAATTTCGAAATTTTACTAGAAAATTCGTCATTTTAGTATGGAATTCATAATTTTAGTATGGAGTTCATAATTTTAGTAGAAAATTCAACATTTACGTATGAAAGTCTTCATTTTAGTAGAGAATTCATCAGTTTAGTAGAAAATTCATCACTTTCGCCGAAAAATAATCATTTTAGTAGAAAATTAATTCCTCTTGTAGTAAATTCATAATTTTAGTATGAAATTTATAATTTTATTAGAAAATTCACCCTTTTAGTATGAAAGTTTTCATTTTAGTAGAAGATTTATAATTTTAGTAGAGAATTCATCATTTTAATCGAAGACTCATCAGTTTAGTAGAAAATTCATCTCTTTCGTTGAAAATATATCATCTTGTTAGAAAATTCAACATTTTAGTTTAAAGTTCATTATAATAGAAAATTTATCATTTTAGTTAAGAATTCATTATTTTAGTAGAAACCTGTTCTCCTTCGTTGAAAATTTACCATGTTAGTAGAAAATTCATCTACGTCGTTGAAAAATCACCATTTTAGAAGATAATTCATCATTTTGATAGAAAATTCATCTCTTTCGTGGAAAATTGATCATTGTAGTAAATAATTAATTTCTTTTGTAGAAAATTTATCATTTTAGTATAAAATTCATCAGGTGAGTAGCAAATTCATCATTTTTATACGAAATTCGTAATTTTAGTAGAAAATTCTTCATTTTAATATGAAAGTTTTCATTTTAGTAGAAGATTCATTATTTTAGCTGAGAATTCATCATTTTAATAGAAAATTCATTAGTTTAGTAGAAAATTCATCTCTTTCGTTAAAAATGTATTATTTTGTTAAAAAATTCAACATTTTAGTATAAAATTCATTATAGAAGAAAATTTATCATTTTAGTTAAAATTTCATTATTTTAGTAGAAAATTGTTCTCTTTCGTTAAAAATTCATTATTTTAGCAGAAAATTCATCTCTGTCCTTAAAAGATCCCCGTTTTAGTAAAAAATTCACCATTTTACTAGGAAGTACGTCATTTTAGTCGAAAATCTATTTCTTGCATTGAAAATGTATCATGTTATTTGAAAATTCATCTTTTTCGTAAAAAATGTATCCTTTTACTAGAAAAATGATCATTTTGATTGAAAATTTAACATTTTAAGATTTATCATTTTAGTAGAAAATTATAATTTTTTAATTGTCATTGAAGTAAAAAATTAATAATTTTAGCGGGAAGTTATTTGCCTTTGTTCGAAATTCATCATTTTAGTAGAAAATTTATCATTTTAGCAGAAAATTCATCATTTAGTTAAAAAATTTAATGATTTTGGTAAAAATTTATTCCTGTTTCGTTGAATGTTCATAATTTGTAAAAGATTCATTACTTTAATCAAAAATTTATCTCTTTAACTGAAAATTTATCATTGTAGCAGAAAATTTATCTCTTTCGTTAAAAATTTATCACTTTAGTAAAAAATTCATCTCTTTCGCTAAATATTTAACTATTTGTTTGGAGATTAATTTTCCTGGGATAAACATTATTTTTTCAACTAAAAATCTAACCATTCCATGTTATGTTGGAAATTGATCCTTTTATTAAAAAATGCAACTAATTATTTGAAAAATTACTTTTTCGGTTGCAAGTTATTTTTTTAAGTGAAGATTTAATTTTAAATTTAACAATCCAATTTTTGTGGATTTTTTTCATAAAAACCAAATTGCATTGTTGGGTGAAAATATTCTAAAATTGGAAACGTGGTTTATGGACTGACCAGTATGAATAAATCATTTTGGCAAAGATCAAATGTCAAAGAATCAGAGACATAACACTCGATTTAACATTTTTAAAAATACATTTTTTCTGCTTCTTCTTGACGAAAAGTTATTAGACCTTAAAATTTTTCTTTGAGGATACATTTTGGTTCCTGACTTGAATTCTTGAGTAGTTGAAAGAGTCGTCAATTTGTCCCAATAAATCTTTTTATGGAGAATATTTTTTTTTCTATGGCCAAAAATGCCTTGGCCTTTTCTTCCCTTCTTGTGGTGCTTTGTGGGCCCTTTTAATTCTTAGGAATGACGAAGAAGGAAGTTGCCTTTTGCCTGTCGCTGACCGCCTTTATGGACATTTTGGCTCGACTCGTGCTGCCCACTCTCTGTGACAAACTTGGATTTAAAAAAAGATACGTTTTTTGGATTTCGTCCCTTTTTATTGGAATTGGTCGTTCAGGTAGAAATGAAAAAATAATTTCTTTTATTTGAAATATATAGGCAGTAAATTCGAGGTGATAAATTTGACTCCCAAATTGAATGAAAATGATATGCAACTGTCGAGTGTCAGTTGTTATAAATATTTAATTTTTTATTAGTTAAAAATTAATCTGAAAAATTTAAAAGACCCCATTCTTATTTATGGATAAAAATTAATCTTTTTTTGTTAAAATTATTTTTTGATTTGGTTAAATAGTAGGATTCTGTTGAACATTCAACAATTTGTTTAGAAAGTAATTTTTTTTGGTTGGAATTTTGGATAAACAATAATTTTTTTAACTGGAAATTTAACTATTTTTGGTTTAAGACTACATTATTTTGTTGAAAATTGTATTATTTAGTTGAAAATTTTCTTTCTTGTTCACAATTAATTTTTACAAACTGAAATTTATAGTATTCAATTTTTCTTAATCTTTTATTTTTTTTAGTCAAACGTCCAACTATTTGGTTGGAAATTCATTAATTTCCTTTAAGAATTCAATTTTTTTGTAAAAATTGATGTTTTTTAATTAAAAAATAATTAATTTTTGGTAGAAAATAATTCTTCTAGGCTGAAAACTCATTTTTGATTAAAAATGTTCAAAATTGAACTCTATTTTTAAATAAACAATTTTTTAATAAAAAATTTATCATTTTCGTACAAAAATTAATCTTTCACGCTAAAAATGTAACCATTTTGTTGAAAAATCGTTTGTAACTTGTAAAAAAAAAATTTTAACTGAAAAATTAAATATTCCACGATTGGTTGAAAATTTATCCTATTTAATAAAAAAATCAAATATTTTCTTGAAATTATTTTTTTCGGATTGAATTCGCCTGTTTTTTATACTTAAAATCAGAACAGTTTTTGTTTGAAAATTAATTCTTTTAACAGAAAATCCGACTATTTTATTTTCATCTATTTGAGTCAAAAATTAAACTGTTTGGTTAAAAACAATATTTTTTGATAAAAATGCATATTTGCATTTAAACAATTCAATTTTATTATTCAAAATGATGTTTTTTGTTTTAAAAAAAAATTGTTCAAATAAAAAATCAACTATTCTATTTTTTTGTTAAAAATTTATATTTTTTTAGTTGAAATTTCAACTATTGGATTAAAAATTCATTATTTTTTGATTTGGTTAAATAGCAGGATTCTGTTTCACATTCAACAATTTGTTTAGAAAGTAATTTTTTTAGTTGGAAATTAAAATTTTTTGTTCAAAATTCATCTATTTAGTAACCACCTATATTTTCGTGTTGAAAATTTAACTATTTTTTATTAAAAATGAAAATATTTTTTAGTTGATAATTTAACTGTTTTGTTTTCCTTTGATAAAAATTAATTTTTTCACTGAAAATTCAACTATTATATTTTTGATTAAAAACTTATATTTTTTATTTAAAATTCAATGGTTGGGTTGAAAATTCATGTTTTTTTTTAATTGGTCTTTTCGGCAGAAAATTAATCTTCTTGGTCGAAAACACATTTTTTTGGTTAACATATTTTTTAAATGAAACTTTTTTATAAATAAAAAAAAATTTTATCAAATATTTATCATTTTACTAAAGAAATAATCTCTTACGTCGACAATTTGTCGCTTGGGGCTAAAAATTGAAATATTTGGTCAAAAATTATCTTTTTTTTGTATAAATTCATATTTTTCTTGTCGAGAAATTGAACTGTATTGTTTATAAATTTGCCTTTTTTAAAAAATTACACTTTCAGGCTGAAAACTCATTTTTTGTTTTTGTTACAAATTTTTAAAATTTGACACTTTTTTACAAATACTGAAAATTTAACTATTCCATGTTTGTTTCAAAATTTATCCTTTTTAGTAGAGAATACAATTATTTTTCCATTTAAAATTAAAATCGTTTTTGGTTAATAATTCGTCTTTTTTGTGAAAAATTCGTTATTTTGTATTACAAATGCAACTAAAATTTCAACTATTCCATTTTTAAAATCTTATATTTTTTTATTTAAAACTTCAACTATTGGGTTGGAAAATCCGGATTTTTTTCAAATTTATTTTTTGTCAAAAATTAATCTTCCTGGTTGAAAATTTATAATTTTAGAACAAATTTTTAGAATTACACACTTTTGTTTGAAAATTTGACTAGAAAATTTATTCATTTCGTTGAAAATGTAACTTTTTTGTTGGCAAATTGTTTTTTTTTGGATAAACATTTTTTTTTAATTGAAAATTTAACTATTCTAACTTCGGCTGAAAATTTATCATTTCAAGTGGAAAATTCAACTCAGTTCGATTTTTTAAGATTATTTTTTTCAAATTACATTTTACACTCAAAATTTCACACTTTCATTTTTGGTTGAAAATATATACTTTTAGTTAAAAATTCAATTATTTGGTTGAAAATTTTATTCTTTTGCTCAAAATTCAAGAACTTTAGTAGAAATTAATAATTTTTGGTTGAAAATTTTCTTTCTTGTTGTTCACAATTAATTTTTACAAACTGAAATTTCTAGTATTTATTTTTTTTTAATCTTATATATTTTTTAATTAAACGTCCAACTATTTGGTCGGAAATTCATTAATTAAAAAAAAATCCATTTTGAATAAAAAATGTTCAAAATTGAACTCTATTTTTAAAGATACAATTTTGTGATAAAAAATTTATCATTTTCGTACAAAAATTAATATTTTACGCTAAAAATGTAACCATTTTGTTGAAAAATCGTTTTTAATTTATAACACATTTTTTTAACTGAAAATTTAACTATTCCATGATTGGTTGAATTTAAATGAACTATTCCATTGGTTCCAAAACTTTTTTGTTCAAAATTCGTCAATTTGAGTCAAAAATTAAACTATTTGGTTAAGAACAATATTTGTTGGTAAAAATTCATATTTCCGTTTAAAAAATTCAACTGTATTATTCAAAATTATCTTTTTTGTTGTTTAAAAAATTGTTCAACTAAAAAATCAACTATTAAATTTTTTGGTAAAAATTTATATTTTTTTTTAGTTGAAAATTCAAATATTGGATTAAAAATTCATGCCATTTTTTGGTTAAAAAATTCTTCAAGGTTGAAAATTTTTTCTTGTTAAAAATATTGAAAATTGTACTCTATTGTTAAAAATATAAGTGAAAAATTAATTATTTTAGTAAAAAATGGATTTCTTAAGTTAAAAAATTAACTATTTTGTTGAAAATTTGTTTTTCTTTGATAAAAATTTTTTTACTGATAATTTAACTATTTCATGTTCGTTTGACAATTTGTCAATTTTATTAGAGAATTCAACTATTTTCTCAAATATATCTTTCTGAGTTAAACACTGTTTTTGATATAAAACTAAAATGATTTTTGGTTGTTAATTCAACTATTTTGTTAAAAATTATCTTTTGTTATAAAAAAATTATATTTTTATGTCGAAAATTTAACTTTTTATTAAAAATTCGCTTATTTAATATTAAAATTTCATTTTTCAACTGAAAATTTAACTATTCCATTTTGGTTAAAAAAAAAGTTAATTATTTTTGGTTGAGAATTATATTTTTAATTAATTAAATTGAAAATTTAAATATTTGGCAAAAAATTAACTTTTTTTCTTAAAACTTAACTGTTCTGTTGAAAATTCACATTTTTAGTTCAAAAATTCAACTTTTTTGTAAAAAATTCAAATTTTTTATTTTTTGCTTGAAAATTCAACATTTGCGTTGAAATTCATTGGCATTTACGACTAAAAAATCTTTTCCGAAAAATCAATTCTTCTGTTTTTTGTTTAGAATTCATATTTTTTAGTTAAAAATTCAACATTTTTTTCAAAATAAAAATTCGTGTATTTTTTCTAAATTCGTCGATTTTGTGGAAAATTAATATTCTTGGTTAGAAATTTTGTATTTTTGGAAAAAATGTTTAAAATTTAACTCTTGTTGAAAGTTTCAGTAAAAAATTCACCATTTTAGAAGAAAATGTAACTATTGAGTTGGCAATTTGTTTACTTTGGATAAATAATAATTTTTTAAATGAAAATTGAAATATACCAGGTTAGGTTAAAATTTTTCATTTCAAGTAAAAAATTAAACTATGTAGTTACATTTTTTCTAAATTATGTTTTTTTAAATCAATTTTATAGTAAAAATTTAACTATTCCATTTTTAGTTGAAAGTGTATCTTTTTAGTCAAAAATTCAATTATTTTGTTGCAAATTTTATTTTTGGTTGAAAATTATAAAGTGTTGCTAAAAATTAATTCTATTTGGTTGAAAGTTCAATTGTTTCGTTACAAATTCTCTTTCTTGTTATTCACAACTAATTTTTAGTTAAAAGTTCAACTATTGGGCTGGAAAATCATGAATCTTTTTAAATAGTTTTTTTCGTTGAAAATTAATCTTCTTGGTTGAAAATTTATAATTTTACCAAAAATGTTTAGAATTAAACTCTTTTGTTGAAAATTTGAGTAGAAAAATCATCTATTCCATTAGAAATGTAACTTTTTTCTTGCCAATTTGTTATTTTTTTTATCAATAAAATTTTTAACTGAAAATTTAACTATTCCAACTTCGGTTGAAAATTTATCATCTGAAGTGGAAAAAAAAACTTCTTACATTTTTTTAAGGTTATTTTTTTAAATTAAATTTTATACTCAAACTTTAACACTTAAATTTTTGGTTAAAAATGTACATTTTTTAGTTAAAAATTCAACTATTTCACTGAAAATTTTATCCTTTTGTTGAAAATTCAACAATTTTACTAGAATTTAATACTTTTTGGTTAAAAATTTTCTTTCTTGTTCACTATTAATATTTACAAACTGAAATTTCAACTATTCAATTTTTTTTAATCCTATATATTTTTTAGTTAAAAGTTCAATTATTTGGTTGAAAATTCATTAATTTTTTTGAAAATTCGTTTTTTTTTAGAAAATTCATCTTTTTGGTTAAAAATGTTTAATATTAAACTGTTTGTTAAAAATTAAAATTTTATTTAAAAATAAAATAAATAAAATAAGTTAAAAACTTATATTTTTTATTTAAAATTCAATTGTTGTTCAAATTAAACTATGTAGTTACATTTTTTCTAAATTATGTTTTTTTAAATAAATTCTATAGTAAACATTGAACTATTCCATTTTTAGTTGAAAATGTATGTTTTTAGTTAAAAATTCAATTATTTTGTTGCAAATTTTATTTTAGGTTGAAAATTATAAAATTTTGCTAAAAATTAATTTTATTTAGTTGAAAATTCAACTGTTTCGTTACAAATTCACTTTCTTGTTATTCAGAATTAATTTTTAGTTAAAAGTTCAACTATTGGGCTGGAAAATCATGAATTTTTTTAAATAGTTTTTTTTCACAAAATTAATCTTTTTGGTTAAAAATGTTTATTTAAGAAAGTATAATTCCTAGTCAAGAATTTAACTACGTGTTTGAAACTTTTTTTAAAAGTTAATTTTTTTAATATTAGAGTTTTTATTAAAAAATAACCTATTGAATTTTTTGTAAAAAAGTACCTTTTTAGTTAAAAATACAACTATTTGGTTATAAATTTATTTATTTTGCTGAAAATTTAACTTTTTACTTAATTGTGGAACTCTTGTATTTCAAAGTAATTTTTGGTTGAAGATTCATCATTTTAGTTGAAAATTTATTTAATATAAAATTTATCTATTTCATTGAAAATACAATGTTTTATAATTAAATAAAATTCCATGTTAGCAATTACTTCTGGCAAATATTTTTTTAAAGAAAAAGAAAAAAATCTGCCTTAGTCCGGATTTGAACCTGGAACGTCACTATGCATCGTTAACTTTGCTATCCGGCCTGAAGCAGTTTTTTTTAAACATGATTATTAAATTCTAACAACTGTCACTCATCAGATATAAATAAAGTTGTGTAATATATAATTTTAGACCAACAATTAATATAATTTTTTTTTTAATTAAAAATAATTTATCAGTTTTCGCAGAAGGATCCAACGACACATTTTTATTAGTGGTTTTAGTAATTATAGGATTTATACGAGGGGCAAGTATCGTAAATTTAAATTTGACAATTTCTGAAAGCTGCTCTCTAGAAATGCTGCCTCACGCTTTTGGAATTTACATGATATTTAAGGGTACTTTAGTCATCCTTATTAGTCCTCTAGTTGGCAAGTATGATTTTTAAACATTTTTAACAAATTTTCGATTTGAAAAATATTTTTAAATAATTTTTTTAAATTTAAGGTTACGTAAGGGACATTGCAGATAGTTACAAAATTTGCATACACCTCATGACAGGCCTTATTTTTCTCTCTTTTGTAATTTGGGGAATAGAATTCTTTTACAAAAAAGTGAATCTCTTTTTGGAAAAAAGAAGAAATTTTTCAGGCCTGAATAAAAATTATAGAACCTTTTATTAGGAAATTGACTGAATAATAATTAAAATTTAAGTCATTTTCAATTAGTATTAATAATACGCACGCTACAGAGCGCGGGAACGTCGCGTTGGCATTTGATAGTATATAAAAATAAAAAAAGATTTTTTATGATACCAATTTTTAATTTTAGAATATAGTCAATTAAAACAAATCACATATTTTTTGCAAAAATGCAAAAATTATTAATAAATATTTATAAAATATTCTAGGAGTTTGGTAAGACTTCAGGAAAATAAGAAAAATCTTTAGGTTTGTAGGAAAAATTAAAACAACTTTTTATTTTGAAAAATTAATTTAAAAAGAATATTTAAAAATCTGAAAGCTTTTAAGACATTTTTTTATTCTGCAGAAAAAAAATTTGAAAAATTGTAAAATATTAGAAGGTTTAACAATTTTGAAAGGATTAAAACAATAATTTTCTTAAGATTTATGGGCAGCGTTTGATGATTTTTTAATTTGAAAAATAAAATTTTAAAAAAAATTGAAAAATTTTAAGACATTTAAAAATATTTCCTTAAATTTCGAAAAAAGTGTAGAAAATTTTAAAGTAAAATGTTTTAATGTGGTAAGATTAAATTTTTTAAATCGAGTAAATTAAACAAATATTTAGAAGGTTTGAACAGATTGAAAAATAATTTGAAACTGTAAAAGAATTTTTAAAATGCAGCTTTTTGTAAAAGATTTCTACAATTTTCTTAAAATTTCTAGGAAAATCAATTTTTTTACTCTTTGAATTATTTTTCAAAATTTCAAGAAAAATTCGATTCAGCTAAAAATTTTCCTAATATTTTTTAACTCCTGTAAAAAAAAAATTTTTATTTTTAAACATTCTAGATTCTTTTTTTACACATCTGAAATATTCAAAAATATTTTCTAATTTTCTTAAAATTCCTAGGACAAGTCTAATTACTAATATTTTTTTAATCCGGTAAAATGAACATTTTTTATCCTTATAGATTCGTTTTTTAAACATTTTTAAATATTCATAAATCTTATCTAATTTTCTTAAATTCCTTTTAAAATTTAGAAGATTTTAAAGCAATTTTTTAGTTTGAATGATTTTTCAACATTTCAGGAAACATTTGAGCCAGCTAAAAATATTTTTAGGAATTTAAGAGGTTTTTAATAGATTTAAAATATTTAGAATTTTTGAAAGATTTCCAAAAATGTATTAAATATTTTTTATTTCTTTTAAACTTTCAAAAAGTCCTAAATATCTTTTAAAAAGGCTCGAATTCTTACTAATATTCTGTTAAATACTGTAAAATCATTTTTTTTTTTTAATTTTTAGGTTCTTTTTTTATACATATAAACTATTCAAAAATCTTTTCCAATTTTCTGAAAATTGCTAGGAAAATTTGAAATATTTTTTAAGAAATTTTTTTAGTTTTAATGATTTTTCAAAGTTTCAAGAAACATTTGAGTCAGCTAAAAATATTTTTAGGACTTAAAGAGGTTTTTAATAGATTTAAAATATTTTAAAATTTGAAAGGATTTCCAAAAATGTATAAAATATTTTTTATTTCTTCTAAACTTTCAAAAATTCCTAAATATCTTTTAAAAATGCTCGAATTTTTCTAATATTTTTAAAATTTGTAAAATATTTTGTATTTTTTACAAACGTTTAAAAGTCCTAAATATCTTAAAAATATTTGAATTTTCAAAAATCTTTCCTAATTTTCTAAAAATTTCCTGGAAAAATTTAAGAAAATTTAAGAAATATTTCTACCAAACTTCAAAATGTTCTTTAAAGTTTTTTAAAAGTCTTTTAAAAAGGCTCGAATTTTTTCTAATATTTTGTATAATCCTGTAAAATAATTTTTTTTAAATTTTGTACATTCTCTTTTGACACATTTGAAATAAAAAAAAAGATTGAAAGAATTTATACGATTTTCAGCAGATTTAAAATATTTAAAAAAATCGAAGCATTTCCGAAAATTTATCAAAAATTTTTATATCAAACATTTCTGCCAAACTTCTAAAAGTAATTAATTTCTTTTAAAGCTGCTCAAATTTGTTCTAATATTTTGTAAAATCTTGTAAAGTAATATTTTTTTAATTTAATACATTTTTTTATTTGGCACGTGTGAAATATGAAAGAATCTTTTCCAATTTTCTTAAAATTGCTAGGAAAATTCGGAATATTTTGAGGCCATTTTTTACATTTTGAATGATTTTTCAAAATTTCAAAAAAATTCGAGTCAGTTAGAAATATATTGAGGAATTAGGGTGTTTTTTGTAAATTTAAAATACATTTTAAACCTTGGAAGTATTTCTGAAAAATTTTCAAATATTTTTTATTTCTTTCAAACTTCTAAAATTCCTAAATATCTTAAAAATATTTGAATTTTTCTTAATCTTTTGTAAAATCCTGTCAAATATTATATTTTTTGTAACCCTCTAGATTCTTTTTGGTCCCGTCGAAAATTTAAAAATATCTTTCCTAATTTTCTAAAAATTTCTAGGAAAATTTGTAAGAATCTAAAGCAATTTTTTTTACATGTTGAATCATTTTTTTAAATTTCGAGAAAAATAAAATTTTTAATAGATTTAAAATATTTTAAAATTTGGAAAAATTTCTGAAAATTTATAAAATATTTCTGCTAATCTTCTAAAACTTTAAAAAAATTTTTAAAGTCTTTTAAAAAGGCTCGAATTTTTTCTAATATTTTGTAAAATCGTGTAAACTTTTTTTACATTTTGAATCATCTTTAAAAATTTGAAGAAAAATTCGAGTCAGCGAAACATATTTTGAAGAATTTTAAAGGTTTTTAATCAATTTAAATTATTTAAAAACTTGTAAGCATTGCCGAAAATTTATCAAATATTTTTTGTTTCTTCCAAACTTCTAAAGGTCCTAAATATCTTTTAAAAAGGCTCGAATTTTTTCGAATATTTTGTACAATCCTGTAAAATAATTTTTTTAAAGTTCTAGATTCTTTTTCGATACTTTTGAACTATTCAAAAATCGTTTCTAATTTTCTTAATATTCCAAGGAAGCTTTTCCGAAAATTTATAAAAAAATTTTATATCAAACATTTCTGCCAAACTTTTAAAAGTAATTAATTTATTTTAAAACTGCTCGAATTTGTTCTAATATTTTGCAAAATATTTTTTTTTAATTTTATAGCTTTTTTATTTGACCCATTTGAAATATTCAAAAATGTTCGCTAATTTTCTTAAAATCCTTAGAAAATTTGGAAGGTTCAAAGAAATTTTTTTACAGTTTGAATGATCCTTGAAAATTTCAAGAAATATTATTCAGCTATAAATATTTTAAAGAATTTACGAGGTTTTTAATAGATTTAAATTATTTTAAAACTTGTAGGTATTTCCGAAAATTTATGAAATATTTTTTATTTCTTCCAAACTTCTAAAAGTCATAAATATCTTTTTTAAAAAGGCTGAAATTTTTCCTAATATTTGGTAAAATCCTGTAAAATAATTTTTTTTTAAGTTCTAGATTCTTTTTTGAAACATTTGAAATATTCAAAAATGGATTAAAAATATTCTAAAACTTGGAAGCATTTCTGAAAATTTTGAAAATATTTTTATATAAAATATTTCTGCCAAACTTCTAAAACTCCTAAATTTTTTTTTAAAAAGGCTCGAATTTTTTCTAATATTTTT
>JAWWLR010000128.1:23181882-23196211 GCA_035041075.1 Acraspis erinacei | reverse complement strand
CAGGAAGTGAGCATCGTGGTGTTGGTGCTGTTCCTGTCTACTTGGGTATTTTTAATTTAATTTAAAAAAAAAATTTGCCTTGATAAGGGTGCTGTGTGAGTACCGTAACTCTGGTGTTCATTTTTTACAAATTTCTGTTGTTGTGATTTGATAATAATAAAAGTAAAAAAGACGAAAGAAGGAAGAAAAAAGAAGAAAAGGGTTTTGGTTGCCTTCTCATTGTTCTTCCCTCTTTTTTATTTTTGTCGTAGGAGGAAAATTCTTTTCTTTTCTTTTTTAGGAGAAAAAAGTGTTTTTCTTTAGTTGTTTTGTTTTCAAATTTCGATAGGAGCATTTGATGGTGGTTCTGCAAATTTGGCCCTTGGATTCTTGGTTTTATTTTCAGGAACTCCGCACATGAATTTTCAAGTTAAATGATCAACTAAAAGTATGAATTTTTAACAACAAAGTTTATTGTCTACCAAAAATGTTTAGTTTCTACCAATTTTATATATTTTCGAGCCAAAAAGAGGAATTCTCAACAAAACGTGGGATAGTTGATATATTTCTACAAACAAAATTTTAATTAAAAAAAAAACAGTTGAATGAAACCAAAAAGATGAATCTTAAAAAAACGGATTTATTTTAATAAAAATTCAACATTCAACCAAATAGTTTTATTTTCAACTGAAAAAGATATCTTTTTAAAAAGTTGAAATTTCAACTAAAATTTGAGTTAAAAAATGAATTTTCAGCCAAAAACGAAACGAATTTTCAACAAATTAAAGATCTTCAACAAAAGAAATGAAAATTTAACTAAAGGAATGAATTTTCAACAAAAAAAGGAAATTTAATGAAATTTAAATTTAAAGTAATTAAATTTTCAACTAAAAATATAAATTATCAATCAGAAGGTATAATAAATCAGTTTTCAACCAAATATATAGATTTTCAACCATGGAAATCAAACTATTTGTTTAAAATTTTATTTTTCTAACTGATAACTAATTTATTGTACCTTTTGATTGACAATTTATCTTTTTTAGTTGAAAATGTATGTATTTTGTTAAAAATTGATTTTTTGGTAATTAATGAAACTTTTGGGTTAGATTTTCATTTCTTTTGTTGAAGATTTTTATTTTGCTGAACTCAAATTTTAGTTGAAAATTCAACTTTTTGAAAAGCTATCGTTTTCAGTTGAAAAAACAACAATGTCGTTGAAAATGCATACACTTTGTTGAGAATTCGTCTTTTTTGTAGTAAATTGATCTTGTTGGTTGAAGGTTGAACTCTTGTTGAAATAAACCCGTTTTTTTAAGATTCGCCTTTTTGGTTGAATTGAACTGGTTTTTTTTTTTAAATTTACCTTTCTTATGTCGAAATATCAACTATTCCATTCTTTATTGAGAATTCGTCTTTTTGGCTCAAAAATATGTAAAATTAGTAGAAAATAAAAATATTTGGTAACAAATAAACTTTGTTGTGGAAAATTCATACTTTTGGTTGATGATTTAAATATTTTTGTAGGAAATTCAACTCTTTAGTTAATCTTGGGGTCGATTCTGGGTTTCGCTGTTTACAATATTGTCGAAAAAATAATACTCTCAACCTCCAGCTGTGTAACTCATAAATGGACTGCGGCGATATTCGGCTCACCATGGGTACACTCGCGGTGACGGTTTGCTCCCTCCCAGGCACATAAAATGTATCATACTTCCAATTCATTGAAAAAAAATCACAACAATACCATTTTTCAAAAAAAAAACTCTTTGTTTCAGTTTGTATTTAGTTCCTTAAATTATGTGGGTAAAATATGACATCAAACAATTCATAATTATAGGAGAAAAGTTGTCCTATGTAATACATGGACTAAAAATGAAGCCTGAGGAAGCGCCTTAATAATCTCATGGATCATTTTCTTTGAATAATCAGTGAACTGAAAAAAGACATTTTTGAAAATAAAATGTTAAATTTGGTTAAACTAAATGCTATTTTACTCGATTTTTTTCTATGTTTTTGGACACATTGATTGAATTAGATTGTATACATAAACATCAGGAAAGGATACAATTTAATATATCTCATCAAGCAGAATATTTTTGAACTATGAACTGCTATTCATATTTTGTATAGTATTTTAGAAAAAAATGGTTAATTATTAAAAATGAAAAAAAAAAATTTTCTTAAAAACGCGTAGTACAATTTTTTTCTTTGTTGGTCCGAAATAACCAGGGAGCATCTCCGAAACACTTATACAAGAGAGAAACTGGATGTACAAGTAGGTACTTTTAAGCTGAACTTAATCGAGGCTAGCCGTGATAGAAATTTGAATTGATTTAAAAATCTTATTTTACGAAGGACCAATTGTTATCAATCGGTCAGATCAGTGAAACAAGAATAGTCATCGCCGAGGGTGTTTCCTTCATTTCTGGAACTGTTTGAGTATTCCAGGGCAGTCGCATCCGGTCCCATCCGTATCCTGTATGTATCATCACTATCTCTGTGCATTTACGGCTGAATGAACAATACACACATACACATATATATTTTATATGTGTATGTTTATATGATATTATATTGTTCGTGTATTGTTTTCACGTATATATTGTTTAATACAAACAAACAAAAATGTTACATAGACACACTTGCTGTTGTAATGAAATTTGCTATCATATTCAATTTTTATACTCGTGATCGTATCACCATTGTTGAATGCAATCTTTCATTTCCATTCAATAGTTTAAATAATCCATGCACGATGGATGCATTGACGCATCTCTTTCCTTTTTTTATTTCGCTAGAGGAGGTGACTGCACCCATTCAAGTTTTTATTTTTCTCTCAAGAAAATCGATTTTATTTTTTTCGCTTCTTTGATCAAAAATAAAATTTAAATCCGTGTTGATATATTAGAGAGAAATATTACTAACACACAAAATAAGTAGTTGCATTTTCAACCAAATAGTTGCATTAAAAAAAACTATTTTTCAGAAAACAGTAGAATTTTCAGCCTCGAGAGAGGAATTTTCGAAAAATAAAGATAAAATATTTATCATCAAAGTTCATTTTTAAATTCAAAGGAAGATTTTTCAACAAAACAGTTGAATTTTCAGTTTAAAAAATAATGACTTAAAAAAAAAATTTGCAACAAGGTAGTTGGATTTTTAACTACGAAAGATAAATTTTCAACCAAATAGTATAATTTTCTAATAAAAAAGATACATTTAAAAAAAAAGAAAAATTTTAATTTTCAACAACAAAAAAACGAATGCTTAAGAAAATAGTTTAATTTGCTATGAATAAGATGAATTTTTAAATAAAATGATGAAACTTCAACAAAAAATATGAATTTTAAACAAAACATTTTACTTTAGCTAAATAGTTGATTAAAAAAAATTGAGAAAATAGTTAGATTTTCAACCAAATAGTTGAAGTTTTAGTCTACAAAGATTTATTTTCAAATAAATATGTAGTGAAATTTTCAATCAAGAAAGATCACTTTAAATAAATAATTGAATTAAAAAATAATAATTTTCAACAAAATAGTTGGATTTTTAACCAAATTGTTGATTTTTCAATCTACAAAGATGTATTTTCAACGAAGTAGATGCGTTTTTAACTAAAAAAGATAAATTTTTAACCAAAAAGTGGAGTTTTCAATAAAAAAAGATAAATTTTCAAACAATAATGGAAAAGTTAATTTTTAACAGATAAAAAACTAATTTTTTATCAAATAGTTAGATTTTCTACAAGAGAGAGAAATTTGCAAATGAAATTATGAATCTTTAACAACAAACAAAGTGCATCTTCAACAAAAAAATCGAATTTTTAAACGAAAAATGCTGACTTTAATAAAAGAGTTGAATTTATAACAAAATAATTTAATCTTTAAAAAATTAGTCGGCTTTTTAACCAAGTAGTAGAACTTTCGACAAAAAAGTTCATTTTTAGCCAAGAGAAATGAATTTCCAAAAAGAAAGATGAAAATAGTTAATTTTTTTAAATAATTAAATTTTGAAAATTTTTTTTTGGGATTTTTAACTTAGAAAGATCAATTTTTTACCAAATAGTAGACTTTTCTATCAAGATATATAAATTTTCAAACAAAAATCGAAAAATGAATTTTCAACCAAAGAAAGCGAATTCTTAACAAAATAGTTAAATTTTTTTACCAAATAATGAATTTTTAACTTAGATGATGAATCTTCAACAAACATGAATGTAGAACAACAAAAAAGTTGAATTATAACAAAAAAATATGGTTTTAACTAAACAGTTGTGTTTAAAAACAAAGTATTAATTTTTCAACAAAATAGTTGGATTTTTAAGCAAATAATTGATTTTTCAATAACCACAGATGCAGTTTCAACCACATACTTGCATTTTCAACTGAAACAATACATTTTAACAACAAAATAGTGAAATTTTCAATCAAAAAAGAAAAATTATAAAAAAATGGAACAATTAAATTGCAACTAAAAAACGATTGTTGAACAAAATAGTTACATTTTTAACCACAGAGATGAATAGTTCACTAAAGCGATGAATCTTCAACAACAGCCAAATTAATTTTCAACAAAAACAGTGGAATTATAAACTTGGAACAAAATAATTGAATTTTTATTCAAATAGTAGAACTTTTAACCGAAAGAGAATAATGTTGAAATAAAAATATCGTAGTTGACTTTTTAATTAAAAAGAATTAACATTAAACCCAAGAACCTACAAAAATGTATTTTCTACTAAAAAGATTAATATCTTACCAATAGACGAATTTAAACAAAAATACGTGGATTTTCAAGCTAATAGTTCAATTTTAAACAAAACAGTTGAAACTTCAATCAATATTTTATGAATTTTTAACAAAATTTCAATTATCAATCTTCATGAAGAAAATGAATTTTCAACAACAACAAAAAACGTTTCAATATGCCACCAAAGCGTTGAGTTTTCGACCAGAAAGATGACTTTTCTACAGGAAGATTACTTAAGAAACAAAAATACAATGGTTAAAATTTCAGAAAAAATTAACTTTTAACGAAAGAAAGTTGGTTTTTATTATTGTAATCTATTATTGAAGTTAGAATTTAAGCGAGAAAACTAGAATAGGGGAAGTTTCTTGAAATCAGGAGAAAAATAAGAATTTAAACAAGGGGTTTATTAGTGGCCCCCAGTCTTTTAAATTTTCTTTAGTCGTTTCATTATTGTACGCTTCTTATATATAAATAATTTTTATTTTTAAATCCTTTTCATTTTAAAATCCTTTAGATTTTTCAATTCTTTTTATTTTTAAATCGTTTTAATTTTTAAATCTTTTTTATTTGCAAGTTCTCTTTATTTTTAAGTCCTGTTTATTTTTAAATCCTTTCAATTTTTAAATCGTTTTAATTTTGAAATCCTTTTCATTTTTAAATATTTTTCGGAATCCTTTTAGTTTTCAAATCTTTTTTTATTCTACAATGCTTTTAACTTTTAATTCCTTTTTACTTGCAAGTTCTCTTTGATTTAAATATTTTTTTAAATCATTTTTATTTTCAAATCCTTTTTAATTTTCAATCCTTCTTTTTTTATTCCTTTTTATTTTTAAATCTTTTATACTTTTCAATCCTTTTAATTTTTTAATGCTTTTAATTTTTAAATCCTTTTTTATCATTTTTATTTTTGGATTCTTTAATTTTTGAATCACTTCGTATTTCAACATCCTTATTGTTTTTAAGTCCTTTTCACTGTTCAATCCTTCTGACTTTTAAATAATTTTTTATTTCAAATTCTATTTTTAGGCTTCTTTTTTAAACTATTTTTATATTCAAATCCTTTTAGTCTTTATACCCTTTTAATGCTTAAATTCTTTTTGTTTTTAAGTCCCTTTTTAAAATGTTTTTGTAATCCTACTCTCTAACTGTGAATCAGTGAGCTTTCACTGATTTTAAGTAAAAATACTTACTGTTTGGAATCAGTGACTCATTTCTAGCTATTTAAATCAGTGAGATTGCATTGTGAATCAGTACAAATTCTTACTGATATAATCCAGTGACCCATTTCTCACTGATTAAAATTTAGAGAGTATTTCTTTTTTAATATTTTTATTTTTTAAATCCTTTTTATTTTCAAATCCTTTTAATTTTTTAATCATTTTAATTTTTTAATCATTTTAATTTTCAAATCCCTTAAAATTTTATATCCTTTTAATTTTTAAACCATTTTCGTTTATAAGTCCATTTAATTTTTAAATATTTTTTTATCCTATTTATTTTTAGGTCCTTTTATTTTTAAATCCTTTTTACTTTTCAATCGTTCTTATTTTAAAATGCTTTTTATTCTCAAATCCTTTTTTCTTTTCCATCTTTATTATTTTTAAATCCTGTTTACTTTTAAATTATTTTTATTTTTATATCCTATTCTTTTAATTATATTTATTTTCAAGTGCTTTTAATTTTTTAATCATTTTAATTTGGAAATCCTTTTAGTTTTGATATACTTTTAATTTTGAAATCCGTTTTGTTTTTAGGTCCATTTTATATTAAATGTTTTTTTAATCCTATTTATTTTTAAATACTTTTAGTTTTAAATATTTTTAAATCATTTTTATTTAAAAATCATTTTTGAGTAAAAATGCAATATCCAATAATTATTCAATATAAATTCCTCCCACAACTCACAATAATAATGTGAAGTTGTGACGACATCAATTCAGCATAATGTCTCTCTTCTGTCCTTCTTTACTAGCTGGAAGGCTGTCCTAAAGGACTCAGATTGACTACTCTCAGTTCGTATTTTACTTTCACGCGGCACTAACGTTCCCATTTCTCTACTCACTAAAGCGGGAATTCACAATAATACAATTTTTCTTAATTCAATTAAAAAATCAAATTCATAAAATTTGTTTCAATAAATTGTAAAGAATTTTCTCAAAAGCGACAAATTCGATTCCTTTCATTAAAAATGCGAACAATCTCTTGTAATTTTGTTTAAATAATTAAGCAGAGCTTTAACATTTTACCACATAAAATATAATGAAATGTGAGCCCTTCAAATAATTAAAAATTGTTTTTAATTATAATTAGATGGAAGAGATTAGTGGTAGATTGAAATTAATATTGAGATTAAAAATATTAAAATTTTTTCTTTTAAAATGAGTGTAGAAGACTTGAAAATTGGATATTTTCACATATTTGTTTTGATTGTTTTGAGTGTTAATTATGTTATCGTGGCGATGAGCCACTTGTTACCCGTATTTTATAATTATTCTCCCAAATTTTCCTGCCAGGTAATTTTCAATTTTTACAAACAGTTTTGTAATCTATTTTTAAAATAAAAATTATCCATTTAGAAAACCCTAAATAAAGTTTAAATATAAATAAAGATTTTTGTTTTCTTTCTGTAATTTTATAAAAAAATTTCAAGTTTATAATTGCAATAGTTTAATTAGGTCAAATTGTTTGAAATTTTTTCTGTAATTTTATCACTTAAACAATTAATCTTAAATAATCCATAATTTTAGAAATGAATTACAAATCGAAACAAGTTTCAAAATTTAAATTTTGAATTTAAATCATTGAAAATGCTTTTTATTACTTTCCAGGAATTTAAAAATGGAACCAAAGGTTGTGTCTCTCCCTCTCTTTTCGAGTCAATTTCAAATTTTACAAGTGAATTTCAAATTAAAGACACTAAGCCCACCACGTGTTCGAGTGAATATATTTTTGAAATTGAAAATGGAGAACAAAGTGTCATAACCGAATGGAGTTTAGTTTGTGAAAAAGAATATTTGGCTTTTTTGGGCACCGCCATTTATTTTTTGGGAGTTTTAATGGGAGCTTGGATCGCTGGAATTATGGCTGATCGAATTGGGAGACTTCCGGTTTTGGCCATTTGTCTTTATACTCAAGGCACGATGGCTGTTTCCCTCTACGTTGTCCAGGTAAAAGAAAAATATTCAAAAAAAAATAATTCAATTTTCTTAAATAACTAAAACACTGTACGCGCACTAATTGCTTTACATTTTCAGAATTACGAAAATAAAAATTGTGAGGAAAACTTATTTCGAAGAATTGGACAAAAAATTAGAAGCTTTTTAACAATTTTTAAAAATGTTGACATGATTTTTTTTTAATTTCGGGGAAAATTTTTAATGGTTTAGGTTCGATTTTAAAGAGTTTAAAAGAGTTTAATTTTACAGGATTAAAAAAATTTAACTCAATTTTGCAGGGCGTCCAGAGAATGCAAAAATTTTCTTAAGATTCATGGAAAAATTTCATATGGGTTTTTTTAAATTGAATTCGAAGAGAAAATTGAAAAGATTACAAAATATTAGAAATTATTTCCTGAAATTTTTCAAAAATTTAAACCAAAGTTTTTCAATAATACGCAATTTTAGAACAAATTTGAGTAAGTTTAAGAGATACTTAGAAGTTTTAAAACGATTTAAAAAAAATAAAAACTTTTAACATATTTTAGTAATTTTTTAAAGTTTCAAGAAAATGAAAAAAATGTAAGTGCATAGGAAAAATTAAAATGATTTTTTATTTTGAGAAATTAATGTTAAGATAATATTCATAATTATTTCAAGATAATTTTATTTAATTTTGCAGAATTAGAAAAAAAAATTTAACGAAAAATTTGAATAATTTTAAAGTTTTAGTAGGATAAAAATTTTGAAAGGATTAAAAAAAGAATTTTCTTAAAATTTGTCAGAACATTTTTATGATTTTTTATTTTGAAAAATGAACTTTATGAGAAAATGGAAAAATATTTCGAAGATTTGAAGAGATGGAGAAAGAGTTTTAAGCCGTAAAAGATTTTAAAGAATTCAAAATTTTTAAAAAGATTTAAAAGCAAAACTTCAGAATTTTTTAAAGAATTTTTAAAGGTTTCAAGTAAATAAACAAACTATTGTTAAATTCCTGGAAAAATTTGTAAGATTTTAAGGCAAATTTTTTACACTCAGAATTTTAAGAAAATTTCGATTAAGCTAAAAATATTTTTAGGAATTAAAGAGGTTTTGAATGGATTAAAAATATTTTTAAACTTGTAAACATTTCCTAAAATGTTTCAAATATTTTTTATTTCTTTTAGATTTCTAAAAGTCCTAAATATCTTTTAAAAAGGCTCGAAGTTTCCCTTATATTTTTTTAATCCAGTAAAAAATTTTTTTAAACATTTTAGATTCTTTTTTTGATTGACCTGAAATATTGAAAAGTTTTTCTAATTTTCTCAAAAAATGGCGTGTTAAAGATTAGTTAAACCAACGAGAGCTTCCCGCTCTTCGGTCCTCTTTTTAATTGGAGAGCCACTGCCGCGGGCAAGGCCGTACAGAGACCGTGTTGGGAGGTGACGAATCTTTGCAACTTGGAATATCCTTGAAATAGGTGCGCCTTGGAATACGAAAGAGTTCACTGCACTTAAAAAGTATTCAGTTTCTGACGATTTTTCATTCTTTTGAATTTCTTGAAACACTTTGAAACTCTTTCAAATTCTATAGAATTCTTTTCACTTCCTTGAAATCATCTCAATTCCTCCGAATTCTCAGATATATGTGAATTCATTAAAATTAATTGAATGATTAGAATTCCTTAAATTTATGGAATTTCCAGAATATTTAGAACTCAATAAATCCAAAGACTTAACAAAAATTCAAAGAATTCAGAATAAATGAAAGAATTGAGCAAATTTGATGAATTTAAGGAATTCAAAGAATTCGGAAGACCTGCAGGAATTCGGGGTATTTATAGAATTCCTGGAATCAGAGAAATGAGAGAATAAAACGAATTGAGAATATTCAATGAATTCTGGGTACATTTTTAAAATGTAGAATTGATTAATCTTCAGAAATTTAATTACCAAAATTTAAAAACTCTTATTTTTGAACAAAAGAAATACAATTTTTCATTTGAAGAGTTTTAAATTTGTGATTTTCAAATTTGAAAAACCATTGTGGCCTTTATTATAGCGTTGATGCATTTGAATTTGAAACTACAAATTGGATGTTTAAATTTAAAAATGTTGGACTACTAACTGTAAATTGCACAACGATTTACTTTCGACAAGGATTAACAACAAAAAATTAATTTATTTAAACTTTTAGCTAAAAATATCGAAAACCTACAATACTAAACTGATGTAAATTAGGGGTGCTGAACAATTAAAAGTAGAATTTTTCAATTTTCTTCTCTCAGGGAAAGAAACTTATTGGAATTTTTTCAAATTAGAAAAAAAGTTTTAGTGGTGCCGGAAAGTTTTTTAAGCTTAAAAAAAAATAAAGTTTGAAGTTTATTATATAAGTGTAACGATCGCAGATTTTTTCTTACTGTTTCAGGTAGCAACTAAAAATATAAAACTATGAAAAAAAATCCTGCCGCTAGATTAACATTGTTTTGAAAGTTAAAAAATATTTTGCCTACAAAATATTTATTTAAATTAAAAGAACACATGATCATGTTATATATTTTAAACTAATTTAACTTTCACGGATTTTGCAACTTATGGGATTTTCAAACTGCTATTATCGAATATGAAAATTTTATGTAAAAAAATTATAATCACCTCTTGCTACTCTTATTTAAAATAAATAAGGTTCAGGTAAAAAAATTCCATTTTTTTAAAATTAAGTTTTAATCTAGCCGAATGTAACTTTTTTTCATAAAAAAAACTTCCTGCATGCAGCATGAATTTTTGTTATTATTTCTAGTTTTGCATAATTTTTTATTACCATGAACATTACACAAGAATAATTTCAAGGTGGCCGTTTTAAAAGAGGAAAGAAATTCACGGTCATTTTCCGGCTCGCAAACGTTTTTCACATTCATTGAAATTTTCATTCAAAACTAAACTTTAAATTAAAACATATGAAATTGAACTCCTTTGAATGTTAAGCTTCAAATATTAACCTTTGAAAATTTGTTAATTAAAACGCTCAATAATTTACACATGTAAAATAAAAGCTTTTAACACTTTTTAATTGATCAATTTCAAAATTAAATACTGCTAAAATGCAAAATTAAGCCTTTTTAATTTGTATAAATTGTGCAATTCAAAGGTTTAAAAATATATAAATCCACGCTATCTATTTTTAAAATGATATCATTTTACGTAAATTTAAGTTAGAACCATTAAAAATTGAAAGATTATAAAAGTTTTTTTTTTAATTGAACACTTTTCAATTGAAAGTTCAATTATTTTAATTTTGAGTTGTAAAAGATTAATAATTTTTCAACTGTTATTTATACATTAAAAATTTGTTTTCAAATATTTTTAAATATTCAAATTTTCCCAAGAATCTTTAGAAAATTTGGTATTATCTTGAAATCTTATAAAATTCTTAAATAGCTTGAAAATCTTCAATAAAATCTACCTTTTATTTTACACTATTTGGAATGTTCACCATCTTTTTATTATTTTTGAAAGTTTTTGTAAACTTCTAAATATCATTTTTAAAAATTAAAAATTCTCCTAAAACTTTTAATTAATTCTGAAAAATTAAAAAAATGGCTTTAAAATTCCCCAGATTTTGTTTCACAATCTTGAGAACCTTTTGAAATTATATAAAAAAATTTTAACCAATTTTTCAAAATTAAAATCATATTAATTTTCCTAAGATCGTAACATTTTTTTCATTCTTTTGAATTTTCATAAAGTATTTAAAAAGCTTTCGATTTTAAAGCTTGTTCAAAATTTTCAAATATCTATATTCTTTTTGAAATCTTTTTAATTATTGAAGTAATTTTGAATCTTTTCAAAACATTAAAATTGAATAATCTCATTAACAAATAAAAGCCTTTTTTATATAGAACAATTATCATTCAATCATTCCTAACTATTGAAAACCTGCTCTTTTTCTTCATTACGAATTAAAAAATTGAATGGGTTAAAATTGGAATATTTTTGACTTAAACAACTTTGGTATAGGGTCTGAAATTGAATCATAGCGTTAAATTTTGAATCTATTTCAATTCTTGAAATTATAAAAATTGCAATTATAATAAATTTTAGCCATTTACTTATCTTTACTGTAAGTAACATTGGAATTCAAAAATGTTCGAAGCTTCTTCTTTATACCAATTATAATCAAAAAATGAAAAACCTATTTGCTGAAAAATAAAAATGATTATGATTATTTACTATAAAAATGTAAATAAATTTATTGTAAAAGCGGTATTTTTACAATAAATGGAAAATCTCAATTTTTATATATTTTTATTGCATTATTTACATTTGAATAATAGTTTCGAAAATAAAAACTTACCAAATTCGATGAATTTTTGCTAGTTCTATTAGAAATTTTTTATTAGCCTTTTTGTTAAAGATTCATTATTTTAGTTAAAATTTAAATAGTTTGCTTAAAAATTTAAGAATTTTGTTAAAAATTTATGTTTTTGTCGTCGAACATGATTTTTTTCCACAAATTTGAAGATTTTACGTTTAGTTCAACATTTATCTCAATTATTTAAAAATGCAGCTATTTGGTCGAAAACTAATTTCTTTGTTTGAAAATTCCTTTATAAATTCAAACCTTATAGTTGAAAATTCATATTTTCTGTTCAAAGTTAATCTTTTTTGGTAGAAAATTCATTTTATTGAATGGGAATTCATTTTATTGATTAAAAATTAATTTTTAAACTAAAAATATAACTTTTTTGCCGAAAATTTAACCATTTTGATGAAACCTTGTCTTTTGTAATAAAAAATTCATCTTGCTTGAAAATTCAAATATATTGGATTAAAGTTTTTTTAGGATTCGTTGTTTTAGATAAAAGTTAACTAATTTATTAAAAATTATACTATTTTGTTAAAAATTATTTTTTACAGGAAATGTACCTATTCTATTTTTGTAAATTAAACTTCTTTGTCCAAAATTTCTCTTTAAGGTTTAAAAATTAGTGTGTTCTGGTTAAAGATTTAAAAAAATTCTTGAAAATTCCTGCTTTTTTGGTGTAATAAACCTTTTTTTTTTAATTCAAAATTAGAATATTTTTTTCATGGAAGCATCAACTATTACACTTTTTGTTTCGAATTTACTGTTTGTATCAAAGGTTTCTCACTATGCTTGAAAATTTAACTTTTTATGGTTTTGAAATGAAAAGAAACGATTTTTCAACAGGTTAGTTCAATTTTCAACAAAAGAAATTAACTTAGTAAAATGTAATAGTTGTTATTATATTATATAATAAAGGTAATAGTAGTTAGAACATTCACTTAAAAAAAACGAATCTTCAATAAAACAGTTAAATTTGTAACCAAAAAAATTAATTTTCAACAAAAATGATCAATTTTCAACCAACAACATTAATTTTGTACAAAAAATTATAAACGTCTAATTAAAAAAAAATAATTTTTGAAAGAAAGAGTTTAATTCCCTGTCAGAAAGATGAATTTTTAACCAAGAAAATTAGTTTTCTACCAAAAAGACGACTTTTCAACAAAATACATGAATTTTTAACTGAAAAAGATAGATTTTTAACCATAAATGGAAGTATTTCTTTACTATTGTCGATTTGTTAATTGTCAATTTTTCAAATTTCACTTAGAAAAATAAATATATATAAGATTAATTTGCTTTCAAAGCAGAAATAATTTTAACAAAATACATTATTATTCTACCACAAACAAATAATCCTTAACAAAATAAAGGATATTTCAACCAAAAAGAATTACTTGTTTAAAAATTATTGAATTTGCAACCAAATAATTTGCATAACATTCCTTGACTTTCTGGAATTCCTTGTCGAAATTAAATAATAAATTTTAATATTTGAATATGTTACTTTAAATCAGAAATTTGATTGTTTACAGGATTATCCAGTATTCCTCGTTCTGCGAGGACTTCAGGGAGTTTTCGTCCAAGGACTTGAGACTTCCACTTTCATTTTAGCATTAGAACTTTTTCCCTCGAAATTCCGCACAATTGTGGGATTAATAATGCAGATCGCGTGGGCCGTGGGTCTGGCGCTTCTAGCTGGACTCAGTTACTCTATTCCCGACTGGAGAATTCTTCAATTGGCTATCTCCGTTCCCACAGCCGTTACTGTTCTATATATTTGGTATATCTTCTTATTTATTAAGCGATTTAACTTTCTGTGTCAAAATTATTAATTTGGAGTTCAATTTTTTTTAAACTAAAAACCAAGTCCACGAGACTAAAAAAAGGACCTCTTAGCATTTAAAGACGTAAATAAGGCTTCCACCCCCCCCCCCCCGATTCCACTAATTCCCCTCTTCACCTCTACTTTCTCATCCACATTTCCTCTAATTCCCCGCTCCTCATTTCCTGCCACTTCTCTTACTTTCCCTCAAATTATTTCTCCTCCCTCCCCTACTTCCCCTCCCTTAATTTCCCCCTTACTTCCCCTCCCCAAC
>JAWWLR010000128.1:23157167-23174160 GCA_035041075.1 Acraspis erinacei | reverse complement strand
TATAAAACATAAATTTTCAATTCGAATGGACGCATTTTCTATTTGAAAAAATTAATTTTCAACAAAATCAATTAATTCTTTGCCAAATTATTTACAAAATAATTTAAATGTTAACGAAACAAGGTAATTTTCCAGTAAGTAAATTAATTTTCTACCGAAAAAGACGAATTTTCAATCAAATAAAGGAATTTTCAATTAAATAGTCAAATTTTGAATTAGCGACAAAAACTTGTATTTTTAACTAATTAATTCAATTTTTTGTCAAACAAGATCAGCTTTCCACTAAAAAATGAATTTTTTTACAAAAAAGTTCAATTTTGAACCCGCAAGTATTTGTTTTCTACCAAACAGAATGCATTTTTTAACCATAGAGTTGAATTTTAAACAAATATATTAATTTTTCAACGAAATAATTTACTTATTAACCCAGCAGTTCAATTTTCCACAAAATAGATCAATTTTGAAGTCTAAATTACGAATCATATATAAAACTGTTGATTTTTCATCCCGAGAACTTGAACTTTAAAGAAAAGAAAAACTTAATTTTCAACCAGAAAGACGAATTATCTACCAAACAATTAAATTTTTAACCCTCAATTATCTTTTTTCTACCAAAAAGGTAAGTTTTTAACCAAGGCGTTGAATTTATAATGAACTCATTAATATTTCAAAAACAGATGTGAATTTCTAATTAAATAGTTGAATTTTCAACAAAAATTTGATTTTTTATCCCGAAAATATAAAATTTTGAAACCGCAAATTTTATTTCCCTCCAAAAAGAAGAATTTTAAACCAATAAGTTGAATTTTCAACAAAATAATTACATTTTCAAAAAAAATAATTGTCTTTTTAACTAAATAGTTGAATTTTCTACAAAACAGATAAATTTTCAATCAGCAAATATTTATTTTCTGCTAAAAATTCGATTTTTTAACCAGAGTTGAATTTTCAAAAAATTAATTAAATTTTCAAAAATTGTCCATAAGAAGGTGATTTTTGATCCCGAAAATATGGAGTTTAACGAAAAGAAAAAACTTAATTTTTTATCAGAAAGAAGAATTCTCTACAAAACAATTGAACTTTCAACCCTCAAAATAGTTGAATTTTCAACAAAAAATTTGCTTTTTTATCCGGAAAATATAAATTTTTGAACCGCAAAAATTTATTTCTCTCCAAAAAGGAGAATTTTCATCCAACAAGAGGAATTTTCAACAAAAAAATTACATTTTCAACAAAATAGTTGAATTGGAATTTTCGATAAAAAAGTTAATTTTCAAAAAGTAAAAAGAAAGAAAAATGAATCTCCTACAAGACACTTGAATTTTTAAGCCGCAAATAATTATTGATGAAAAAGACCAATTTTTCATCGATGATTTAAATTTTGAACCAAACAACTAATTTTGGAACAAATAAATAAACTTGCAACCAAAAAAAAAGAGCTTTCTACAAACTAGTTAAAGTTTCTACCAAAAAAACAATTTTCCAATCAATGAATTTTTAATTATCGAAAAAATAATTAAATTTTCAGCAAAATAATTCAATTTTTAAACCGAGAGTTGAATTTTCAACCTAAAAAAATAAATTCTTAACCAAGAAGAGGAATTTTCTACTCTTTCGAATTTAATTGAAGTTTAAAAAATATATAATCTATAATTTTTTATTTAAAAGCTAAATAATTTACACCTATAGAAAGAAAGTTTTCAATACTTATTAAATTTTAATATAACAATTTTTAATTAAATGCTGTTAAACTGCAAAATCTTAAATTTTAAACTTTTATTGTTGAATTGTTAAAAGATTAATTATTAAAAAATATAAATCCTCGCTATCATTTTCAATCCTCTAAATCGAAGAATGAATCAGTAAAGAATTATTCAGGTTTTCAAAATTCAGCACTTTCACTCAAAAATGAAATAAACAACAAATTGTACTTTTTTTAATAAACTTAAAAAATATTCATATAGGATTTGAAAATTAATAAAAGCATCTTGTAAAATAAATTAATGCATATTTACTTTAATGTTTTTAATACTTTTTTAACACTCACATTAAGATTTGATTTAAAAAATAAATAATTGATTTTTATTTACTTTTTATCAAATTAAGATGTTTTTTTAGCCAATCAAACTTTTCTGATTTTTAATTGTTTAAATCTTCAAAACTGCATTTTTAAATTATATAAATCGAAAATATACGCTTAAAACAGAAGAACTAAAATGAAAATTTCTAATGTAAACTATTTTTAAATTTCAACTTCATAAACTCAATAATTTCATAATTGCAAAAGTTAAACATTGAATTCAACATTTCAAAAAATGCTCAAAGCGATAGATTTTTCTTCTCAAAATCTGGCAAAAAAATTCCTGATTTCCAGGTCCAGCGGTCACCCTGAAAATATTTAATTTATGTAAATCCTCAATAGTTTAGCTTGAAATTGGTTAAATAAACATTTGTAAATTTTTGTTATTGTTAAAATCAAAAGATTAAATTTGTACTAAATATTTTGTTTTAATTTCTAGAGTATTGTTTTAAAATTAAATATTTTCTTTTCAGGTTTACTTCTGCAGCTGCTAATCATTGTGTTGAATTTCTTGTACCAAATTTGAATGCAAACAGGCACATAACGTTTGCTCTAGGAGGAGCTTTGGAAATTGCTGCATGCATTTCGACATATTTTGTTTTATCAAGACACGGAAGGAAATTGCCCTTGGGAATTTTTGAATTTTTCATCGGAGTCATGTGCATCTCTCACGCTTTTCTTGATCATTTTTTACCCCAGCCGTCCATAATTTGGCTCGGTATGTTGATAACATTTAAATAAATTGGTTGAGATTTTTAAATAAATTTCTGGAAAGCAGGGTGTCTACTCAAATTCTGGAAAAAATCCGTTGACCATTTCAGGTTTTTTCAGGCAAAAAAAATTTAATTTATCAGAGTACGGAATCATTCAAATATTTTGCATTTTTTCAAATCCACTGGGAATATTAGAGTTTCGAGAGATTATTATAAATCGTGTTTTTTTGAGTTTCGATGAATTCAATAATTAGTGAATAATTTCTTGAAATTGTCCGTAAAATCCATGAAATTGAATAATTATTAGCTGCTATATTAAATTCAATTTAAAATACGTTGAATTCTTAACTTTTCAAGTAAAAATATTTCATTTTCAACAAGCTTTTTATTTTTTTAACATTTTTAACAAACAAAAAACATTTTTAACCAAATCGTTGAATTTTCAACCAAAGGGATTAATTTTCTACCGGAAAAGAAGATTTTTCAACAAAATACATGCATTTTTAAGCAAACAGTTGAATTTTCAACTAAAAAAATGTCAATTTCCAATTAAATAGTTGAAATTTTAAATAAAAATATCAGTTCTCTAACAAAATTGAAACACTTAAAATTTCATTTTAAAAAATTATTTTTTAACACAAAAAAGAAATTCACCAAAGGTATAAATTCTCAACTAAAATGATGAATATTTAAATTAAATATTTGAATTTTCAATCAAAATGAAACCAAACTGATGAATTTTCAACTCAAGGGATTAATGTTCTACTGAATAGTTGAATTTTTAACTTAAAAAAATCAGTTTTCAACCAAAATTGGAACTTCAATTATCGGTTAAAAGAATTAATTTTCTAAAGAACATACAACAAAATACATGAATTCTCAACCAAATGGTTAAATTTTCATTTTAAATCAATCAATTTTCAAACGAAATAGTTGAATTTTCAACTAAAATGATGAATAATTCTATAAAATACTCATATTTTCAAACAAAAAGAAAAAATTATAAACAAGAACATTAATTTTTAAACAAGAAAATTAATTGTCTAGCAAAAAAACGATTTTTCAACAAAATTCATGAATTTCGAACTGAAGAATATCAGTTTTCAACAAAAAATGGAGTATTAAGTTAAAAAAATAAATGTTTAACCAAACTGATGAATTTTCAACTAAAATTATTAATCTTCTACTGGAATACTTGAATTTTTATCTGAACAAAATCAGTTTTCAAACAAAATTGGAAGCTCCATTTTCGGTTAAAAAAATTAATTTTCCAAACAAAAAATTATAACAAAATAGTTGAATTTGTAACAAAAAAATAATTTTCTACCAAAACGGGGATTTTTCAAAAAAATACACGAATTCTCAACCAAATGGTTGAATTTTAAATTAAAAAAAAAATCAATTTTCAAACGAAATAGTTCAATTTTTAAATAAAAAAATCAGTCTTTTACAAAAATTCGAACAGTTAAATTTTCGGTTAAAAAAATTCAAGCAAATGGATGAATTCTCAACTAAAATGATGAAAATTTCTATAAAATATTCAAATTTTCCAACCACAAAGAAAAATTTATGAAAAAGAACAATAATTTTTAAACCAAAAAATTAATTGTCCAACAAAACACGATTTTTTAACAAAATACATGAATTTTGAACTGAAAAATGTCAATTTTCCACAAAAAATGGAGTATGAAGTTAAAAAAATAAATGTTCAACCAAACTGATGAATTTTCAACTAAAATCATTAATGTTCTCTACTGGAATAGTTGAATTTTCAACTGAAAAAAATCAGTTTTCAACAAAAATTGGAAGTTCCATTTTAAGTTAAAAAAATTAATTTTCTAAAGAAAAAAATTTAAACGAAATAGTGGAATTTTTAAGAAAAAATTAATTTTCTTTCAAAATTTAGATTTTTCAACGAAATACATGAATTCTCAACCAAATGGTTTAATTTTTAATTTAAAGAAATCAATTTTCAAACGAAATAGTTGAATTTTTAATTAAAAATATCAGTTTTCTATAAAAGTTCGAACAGTTCAATTTTCGGTTAAAAAAATTAATTTTCCACGTAAAAAATTCAAGTAAAGGGATGAATTCTCAACTGAAATGATGAAAATTTCTATAAAATATTCCAATTTTCCAACCACAAAGAAAAAATTATGAACAAGAACAATAATTTTTAAGCAAGAAAATTAATTTTCTACAAGAAAAACCATTTTTCAACAAATGACATAAATTTTAACCTAAAGAAGATCAATTTTCAACGAAATGGTTAAATTTTGAACAAAAAGAGACCAATTTTCAACTAAAAATGAGTTAATTAAATTTTTAGTTTAAAAGATTAATTTTAAAGCAGAAAGATTAATTTTCAACCCAGAGGTTCTGATTAGCTCTGAAACAAATCGGAACAGTTACATTTTCAGTTAAAAAAATTAATTTTTCATAACAAGCAAACAAATTTTTAACCAAAAATATAAAAATGAAAAATATAAATAAAGCAATTTGACTTTTATATAACCAAGATCAGTTTTTAACCAAATAGACGAATTTACTACAAAAAAGTGGAATTTCCAACCCACAAAGATTTAGTTTCTACTAAAAGGTCTGATTTTTAACCAGGGTTGAATTTTTAACTAAATAGTAAATATTTCAACAAAATAATTGAAATTTTGTTTAAATAGTTGAATTTTCAACAATAAGTTGATTTTCATCACGGAAACATAAATTCTTAAACCGAAAATATTTATTTTCCACCAAAAAGACGAATTTTCTAACCAGAGTTAAATTTTCGTAAAAATAATTTAATTTTCAACCAAAAAGATGAATTTTCAAACATGGAGATTAATTATCAACCACAAAAAGACGATTTTTTTTTGCAAAATACATGTCTTTTCAAATATAAAAGATCAATTTTTAACCGAAAATTGAATAGTTGCTTTTTCAGTTATAAAAATTAATTTTCAACCAAACTGATGAATTTTCAACTCAAATGAATCTTCAACTGAAATATCTGATTTTTTAACAAACAAAAAATAAATAAATTTGCAACCAAGAAGATTAATTTCTACCAGAATAGATGACTTTTCGAAAAAAATTAATTTTCGGCTAAAAAAGATAAATTGTCAACCAAAAATTAAGCTTCAATTTTCACTTTACAAAAATTAATGATGAAATATTCCACTGGAATTGTTACATTTTAAACTAAAAAGATGAATTTCAACTGAAGTGATGAATCTTTAATTGGAATATTTGAATTTGTAAGCAAAAAGATATTTTTTCAACAAAAAATTGAATGTTTAATTTCTTAAATAAAAAACTTAATGTTCAACCAAAGAGATTGATTCTTAACTAAAATGATGAAACACTTAATTGAAATTGTTTAAACCAAAAGATATCAGTTTTCAACGAAAAATGGAAGAGTTAAATTCTTAGTTCAAAAAATAATTTTTTTACCGAGAAAAAAAAAAAAAATTTTAATAAAAGTGATGAATTTTCAATTAAAATATGAATATGCAAACTAAAATATGACTTTAAAATCAAGAGGATTAATTTTCTACAAAAAAGACGATTTTGTGACGGAAAAGATCAATTTTTAATGAAATAGTTGAATTTCCAAATAATGACAAATTTTTCATCTAAAAGTTGAATTTTTAACTAAAAAAGATTAATTTTCAACCAAAAATAGAAAGTTAGATTTTTAGAAAAAAAATAATTTTCAACCAAACTGATGAATTTTAAACTAAAATGACGAATCTTCAACGGAAACAGTTAAATTTGAAGAAAAATTCATTTTCGACTAAAGTCATGAACCTTTAACTAACATATATGAATTAAAAAAATAACAATTTTTAATTAAGAAGATTCATTTTTACAAAAAAAAAAAATCAATTAAAAAAGATAATTTCACAAAAAATTAAATAGTTAAAGTTTTATTCAAAAAAATAAATTTCAATAAGAGAGAAGAATTTTTAATTAAAATGATGGAATAATTAAAATTACGGAATAGTTCAACTTTCAGTAAAACAAATTATTCTCAGCCAAAAAAACGCGATTTGTCAACGAATTAGCTCATTTTTCAACCAAAGAAATGAATTTTCAATTAAAATGATGTATCTAAAAAAAAATTAAACTTTCAACCAAATAATTAAATTTTTATTCCAAAAAATGATGCATTCTGAACTTAAAATGAAGTAGCTGAAATTTCAACTAAAAAATATTTTTCAGGCGACGGAGAGAAAAGAATCAAATGAACTCTTGAATTTTGAAGCAAAAATAGTATAAAAGTACAAAAAAATAGTTAAATAAATTAATATAAAGCTTCTTTTACAAATGAAGAATCTTTTTTATTTCATTTTATATTGCAATTTAAAAAAACATAAGGTCGCTCTCGAAAGAATTCCCTGACTTAAAAAAAAATTCCCTAACATTTCTAGGGTTTCCAGGCAGGGTAGACACCCTGAGAGAATCTAAGAAAGATTTCAAAGATTTTATAATAATTTAAATAAGCAATTTTTTATAGGTCCATTAAAAAAAGTTATGTTATTATTGACAAAAATGGTTGTTATCAGTTCGTTTTTCACTCTGCATCTTTTAAGTGCTGAATTATTTCCGACAATTTCCCGAGCAACGTGTTTTGGATTTTGTGTGGTTTTTGCAAAAATCGCCAGTATTTTGATGACCTTCTTCTTAGAAATGGTAGGTTTTTTAAATTTAATTTATTTATTATCAGAATTAATATAAACATAAAATATGACCATTTCTTCATTTTCATTAATGAAAAATGAACGACAAATTAAAGCACTCAAGGTAGAAATCTTAAGTTTTAAGCTTTTAAAATCGATGTTTAAAAGTTTTTTAAATAAAAAATTTTGTATTTAAATGCTCAACAACTTACACTTATAGAATAGAAAGTTCTAACACTTTTCAATTGAAAATGTTGTTACTGAATTAAAAAATTTATTAAAAATAAATATATAAATTTTCTTTCAATTTTTTGCCAAATTTAAAATTATTATTAAAAGTTTCTCATCAATGATTCGAGTTTGAAACAATTTTTCAAACAAAAAAATTCATTTTCAATTTTTGTAGCAATCTGAGGAAAATGTTTTTATTCTTTTGAAGCCTTTCTCTATTCTTAAATAGATTATAAATTTTTTTTCAAAATCTGAAAAAATCTACATTTTGTTTTAAGTTAGGCCACACACTTTGTTTAAATTATTTGAAATAATTTCGAGTTTTAAATTAATTTCAAAGCTTTTCAAAACCTCTAAAAATTACTAAAATTGGTCAACAATTAATAAGTGTTCAATTGTTATTTATACATCAAAATTCAAGTATTTCACTTAAAAATTAATATTTCTTAAATAGAACAATTAAAAGCGTAAAACTTAAAGTTTATAAGCTCCTTCAAAATTTAACTATTCAAGAATTTCTTTTTTAAATAATTCAGTTTGAAATTATTTAATTTTTTTACGACTAAGGCTTTTCAATTGCAACATTTTAGTTTTTAACGATGAACTCTAAAAATTCTTCAATTTTGAACGGATTTATAATTTTCTTAACAAATGAATTATTTTTCAGCTTTTGATACTTTAAGTATAGTCCTATTTTAAAATCATTGATTTGTTTATATTTACAGTTGATGAAACAAATGTTTGTTTTTATCAACAAAATTTCAATTTTAAACACTTTGAATTTTGAATTGTTTAAGTATTCTTCACGGTGTCCGGCGGACACACTGCAATCAATTAGAAAATTTTAGATTGAATTTATGAAAACTTAATGTCAGTGCCGAAAAATAAAATTCGCGACATTTTAAAATTCCCGAATAATAAAACTTCCGAATTGAAAAACTACCGAAAAATAAAAAAGTCCCGAATTGAAAAACTACCGAATAATAAAATTACCGAATTATAAAATTTCCGAATAATAAAATTCCATATTAATAAAATTCTCGAGTCATAAAATTCCCGAATTCACAAATTACCCAATAATAAAATTCCCGAATTAAAATATGTCCTGAATAATACCATAAAATTCCCGAATCATTAAATTGCCGAACATTAAATTCCCGAATTGAAAAATTTTATAATAATAAAATTCCGGGATTGAATATTTTTTTTAAAATAAAATTCCATATTAATAAAATTGTCGAATTATAATATTCCCTAATTGAAAAATTCCCGAAACATCAAATTGCCGAATATTAAATTCCCGAATTGAAAAATTCTCTAATAATAAAATTCCCGGATTGTAGAATTCCAAATGAATAAAATTGTCGAATTATGACATTCCCGAAAAATAATATTCCCAAACAATAATTTCTTGAAATATAAAGTTCCCGAATATTAAATTCCCGAATTGAAAATTTTCCGAACAAGAAAATTCCCTAATATTAAAATTTCCGGATTATAAAATTCCAAATGAATAAAATTGCCGCATTGAAAAATTCTCGAGTAAAAAAATTCCCGGGTTATACAACTCCAGAAAAAATAAAATTTTCGAATTATAAAATTCTCGAATTAACCAATTTTTTAATAAAAAAATTCCATATTAATAAAACTGTCGAATTACAGTATACCCCAATTGAAAAATTCTCGAATTATAAAATTCCTGAATTGAAAAATTACCAAATAATGAAATTCCCGAATTGAAAAATTACAGAAATTAGAACTTCCCGAATAATAAAATTCCCGGATTATAAAATTCTATTAGAAAAATTTTCGAAGTATAAAATTCTCGAATCATAAAATTCCCGAATTAAAAAATGTCCTGAATAATACCATAAAATTCCCGAATCATTAAACTGACGAACATTAAATTCCCGAATTGAAAAATTTTCAAATAATTAAATTCCTGGATTAAACAATTCCATGTTAATAAAATTGTCGAATTATAAAATTCCCGAATACTAAAGTCCCAAACCATAAAATTACCGAATTGAAAGATTCCCGAATAATAAAATTCCCGAATTGAAATATTCTATAATAATAAAATTCCGGCATTGAACATTTTTTAATAATAAAATTCCATATTAATAAAATTGTCGAATTATAATATTCCCTAATTGAAAAATCACCGAATAATTAAATTTCCAAATTAAAAAATTCCATAATTGAAAACTTCCCGAATAGTAAAATTCCATATTAGTAAAATTGTCGAAGTATAAAATTCTCAAATCATAAAATTCCCGAATTGACAAATTACCGAATAATAAAATTCCTGAATGTAAAAATTTCCTGAATAATAAAATTTTCGAATTCAACAATTACTTAAATAATAAAATTTCCGAATCATTAAATTGCCGAATATTAAATTGCGGAATATTAAATTCCCGAATTGAAAAATTTCCGAATTATAAAATTCACATATACTAAAATTCCCAAACAATAAAATTCCCGAATATATTGCACATTTTTTAAATAATAAAATTCCATATTAATAAAATTGTCGAATTAGAATATTCCCCATTATTATTTCCCCAAAATTGAAAACGTCCTGAATAATAAAATTCCAAATGGTTAAAATTGTCTAAGTGTAAAATTCTCGAATCATACAATTCCCGAATCACTAAATTGCCGAATATTAAATTCCCGAGTTAGAAAATTTTCGAATAAAAAAATTCCCTGATATTAAAATTCCCCGATTATAAAATTATTCCATATGAATAAAATTATCGAATTATAAAACTCACGAATACTAAAATTTCCAAAGAATAAGATTGCCGAATTGAAAAATTCTCTAAGAATAAAATTCCCGGATTATACAATTCGATATTAATAAAACTGTCGAATTATAAAATTCCCGAAAAATAATATTCCCAACCAATAAAATTCCAGAATGTAAAAATTTCCTGAATAATACAATTGCCGAATTCAACAATTTCTTGAATAATAAAATCCGCGAATCATTAAATTCCCGAAATGAAAAATTTCCGAATAAGAAAATTCCCTCATATTAAAATTCCCGGATTATAAAATTCCATATAAATAAAATTGTCGAATTATAAAACTCATGAATGCTAAAATTTCTAAAGAATAAGATTGACGAATTGAATGATTCCCGAATTGAAAAATTCTCGAATAATAAAATTCCCGCATTATACAACTCCATAAGAAATAAAATTTTCGAATTCTAAAATTCTCGCATTGACAAATTTTTTAATAATAAAATTCCATATTAATAAAACTGTCGAATTATAGTATTCCCCAATTGAAAAATTCTCAAATTATAAAATTCCCGAATTGAAAAGTTACCGAATAATAAAATTACCCAATTAAAAAACTTCCTGAATAATAAAATTGCCGAATAATAAATTTCCGAATTGAAAAATCACATAATAATAAAATTCCCGGATTATACAATGCCATATTAATAAAATTGTAGAATTGTAAAATTTTCCAATTTAAAAGTTACCGAATAGTGCAAAATTCCCAAATTGAAAACTTCCCGAATAATAAAATTCCATATTATTAAAATTTTCGAGGTATAAAATTCTCAAATTATAAAATTCCCGCATTGACAAATTACCGAATAATAAAATTCCCGAATTAGAAAATTTCCTGAATAATAAAATTTCCGAATTGAAAGATCACCTAATAATAAAATTCCCGGATTATATAATGTATTATTAATAAAATTGTCCAATTATAAAATTCCCCAATTGAAAAATTACCAAATAATGAAATTCCCGAATTAAAAACATCCCGAATAATAAAATTCCATATTAGTAAAATTGTTCAAGTATAAAATTCTCGAATGATAAAATTCCCGTATTTAAAAATTTCATGAATAATACAATTGCCGAATATTAATAAAATTCCCGAGTTGAAAAATTCCGTAATAATAAAATTCCCCGATTATACAATTCCATATTAGTAAGATTGTCGAATTATAAAACTGCCCAATTGAAAAATTACCCAATAATGAAATTCCCGAATTGAAAACTTCCCGAATAATAGAATTCCCGAATGATAAAATTCCATATAAGCACAATTTTCGAAGCCTAAATTTCCTGAATTGAAAAATTATCGCCTAATAAAATTTTAAAATTTCCTGAATTATAAAATTGCTGGATATTAAATTCCCGAATTGAAAAAATCCCAAATACTAAAATTCCCGAATTGGAAGTTTCCCGAAGAATAAAATTCTTGATGACTTTGGAGTATTACCGAATTAAAAAATTCCCGAATTATGAAATATAAAAAATAGACACTATCTGAATTAAAAAGTAAAAAATTTTTTTATTAATATTATTCATTTATTAAAAATACAATCATCAAATATTTTTATAAAGAAAAATATTATTTTGAATGTTTAAAGTTTATAAAATTAGTGTTTGAATTTAAAATTTAAACAATAATTTTAGGAACATTATATATTTAATAAGAATAATTTTTTTATAAAAATATTCTATTATTGCATTTTTAATCAATAATTTATATTTATTTAAAAAAAAGATTGTTTTGTTTAAATTCGGGAATTTTCCAGTTCGGATATTTTACAATTTGGAAATTTTCTGCCTGGAATTTTATTGATCAGGAATTTTTAAATTCGATAATATTATAAGCTGCTTCGGAATTTTCTTATTCGGAAATTTTCCAATTCAAGGATATTACGGTGTCGAGAATTATTTGTTTTCAGTCGTCCCAACTTAATAAGCGTCAAAATTTTAAACTCTTAATTTATATTTTTTTGTGCCAATTTACTAATTTTAATGCAATAATTCTTTGAATGTTGCAAATTCTAAAATTATCACTTGTCAACCTTCAAAACTTGAACTGACACAAAATAAGATTCGAATTTAGTATAATTTAAATTTAATTATTTAAATGCGAAAGGTACAAAATATTAAATAATGTAAATGTTAGTGTGTTTTCAAATTCAAAAACCTTTTCCTTTAAAACCTTAAATTTGAGATTTCAACTAAAAAGGTTTCAAATCTATTTTCAAAGGGAAAAAGCAAGATTCATGTTAAAAAAAAAGGTTCAAATTAGAACAATTTTAATTCAATTATTTGAATGCAAGTGGAAAATTTGAAAGAATTCGAATTACCGAACGTTTTGAAATTTAGATTGTTTAAAATTTAAAAGCAATCCAGTTTAAAAGATTAAAAATTTAGATTTTATTTAAAAAGCTTTGGAATTTGAACATCTAAAAAAAATCAGCGTTCCGAAAATTTTATCTATTTCAAAATGTTAAAGAAAAATTAATTATTTTCAGGAAACAAACTACATCCTCGTTACAAAATAAAAGTAGAATTTTGTGATTTAAAACAATTTTAATTCTAATATAAAAGTTTTTAATTTGAGAAGTCAACATTTTTTTGATATTCAAAAACGATTTATTTCAAAAATTACTTTTAGGAAAAAAAATAAATTGCAATTTTTTGTTTGTTGAAAACTGGAAAATGAATATTTTCTTAAAACTATTTTCAGGAAAAAAACTACATTCCCGTTTCCGCGTGCTTGGGAGTTGTAGGAATATTATGCCTTGGCTCAGGAATTGTTGCCTTAACATTGCCAGAAACTCTAAACCGAATTCTTCCGGATACGATGGACGAGGCCAACAATCTGGGAAGAAAATTCGAAAATAGAAATCAAAGTTTAGAATACATCAAGAGCCAAGAATCTGGAAAAAAACGAGAAGTTTTGCGGGATAAACTGTTTTCTGATAATTGGGTTGATGCTGGAAATGGAATCATAGTTAACTTCAACGAGGGAAAAGGCACTGATTCTACTTTTTGACTTCTTTTTTTTTTGTTAATTAAGAAAAACAAAAAACAAAAGTTGAATAGTTTTATCGAATATGTAATTGTTATCGACTTGTAAATATTTCCAGAGGCTAAGTCACCAAAGTACATACATTTATTGATTATAGAAAAAAAGAATAAATAAATATTCTACATCATTTGCCTGATTTTAGTTTTTAAATCCTTCCAATAACTTTGAAAGCCTCGATTCGAAATTTAAAATTATTCGACGGCAATCAGATTTCAAAAGATTTAAATTTAACTGCAAAATTCTTGAAAAAAAGAATCAAACGATCAAATTTGTTGTCCAATTTTGATAAGTCGATTCATTTTTTCCATTTTCAAGAATTTCTTAGTTAAATTTGAATGCTGGACGTTAAAGAGGATTTAAAATTTGGACTTACTCTGAATTTAATTTCTTAAATTCTGCTTTAAATTCAGGCTTTCCTAAAAATTTAATTTTCAATATTCCCTGACTTTTCCCTGACCAATTTTTCATTGTCGCTGTCCATTAATATTTAAAGAAAAAAATGCTAATCTTGTAAAATTTTTAACGGAATCTCTTACAAAAAGAATAAAAATATTTTAAATTTAAAAATTTAAATTTATAATTCTTAGGGCTGACATCGCCTAATTTAATTTTAAAATGTTTAAAAGTGATTAAATTTCATTCGAATTTAAAAGAATTCAAAATAATTCAATTCATAAGACTAAAAAACCATATGAATTGGACAAAAATCAAAAAGTTAAAAAAATGTCATGGATTTTAGTATGATTGAAGTGAATTTAGGGGAATTGGAAATGAAATGCATAAATTTAAAGATAAATTAAAAATTAAATAATGAATTTTCCACCAAAATGACGAAATTTTAATAAGAAACAGCTGCATTTTTACCTAAAATGCAGAAATATTCAACTAGATTAACAATTAACAATTTTAGCAAGTTAAAAAAATTTCTTTTCAGCCAAAAAAATTATTATTCTGAAGAAAATAGTTCAATTTTGATCAAAAAAGATGAATTTTCCACAAAATACATATTTTAAACTCAAAAGTTGAATTTTCAACTAAAAAAGATAATTTTCAACAAAAAATTTACAGTTGATTTTGAGTTAAAAAAATTAGTTTTCATGTAAGAAAATTGAAAATATCATCAAAATCGTCCTATTTTTAACCAAAGTGATTAATTTTTAACTGCAATTATATATCTTCACCTGAAATAGTTGAATTTAAAAAAAAAAGAATAAAATTTTGACCAGAAATTGAATAGATCAATTTCCAGTTGGAAAAATTTATTTTTAACCAAACAGATGTATTTTTAACTATAATGATGGAATATTTAGCTAGGTTAGTTAATTTTTATTTTTTAAATTCATTTTCAGCCATAAAAAATTAACCAAAAAGAAAAAAAATTGAATTTTCAACCAAGAAGATTAATTTTCTACCAAAAAAATTAAATAAACAAATTTTCAGGAAAAATCATGGGTTTAAAAAAAAGATACATTTACAGTTAAAAAATTTGTTTTCTACCATCCAAAAACACCACTTTTCAATCAAATATTTTAATTACAGTTTAAACAAATTAATTTTCAAATATAAAAAAAATATATTCTCCACAAAATAGTTCAAATTTCAACCAAAAATTTCAAAAACAACAAAAAAATGGATTTTCAACTAAAATGATGAAATGAATATTCAAAAATAATAAATTTTCAACACAAAAACATGAATTTTCAACTAAAAAAGATAAATTTTCGATCAAAAATTAAATTGATAAATTTCCAGCTAAAAATTAATTTTCAACACTCCCAAAAAAGCAACTTTTCAATGAAATAGTTACCAATTAATTTTAAACTAACAAAAAACAATAATTCTCAACAAAATAGTTCGATTTGCAAACCAAAAAATTGAAGATAAAATTTCGATTAAAAAAAATTTATTTTCAAATGATCAGATGAATTTTCAACTAAACTGATGGGATATTCACCCAGATTAGATAAATTTTAATTTTTTAAATTGATTTTTAATAATAAAAAGATCAATAAAAAAGAAAAAATTTTCAACAAAATAGTTCAATTTTGAATCAAGATCATGAATTTTCAACTGGATTAGTTGAATTTTGAACCGAGAAGATTAATGTTCTGCGAAAAAGACGAATTTTCAACAAAAATATGAATCTTCAACTAAAAAAGATCGATTTTCAACGTAAAATTAAATTAATAAATTTCAAGTTTAAAACTTAGTTTTCAGCGCTAAAAACACTTCAATAAAATAGTTAAATTAGAATTTAAAAAATTAATTTTCCACCAACAAATAATAATTCTCAACAAATTGTTGATAATTTTTCAACACTAAAACTGAATAGATAAATGTTCAATACAAAAAATTGATTTTCAACCAACCAGATGAATTTTCAACTAAAATGATAAAATAAATATTCACCTAGATTAGTAAAATTTTTCAAATTAATTGTCAAACATACAAAAATTATCAAAAAAGCTCAAATAAATAAATAAACAATTTTAAACAAAATAGTTCAATTTTCGACTGAAATTATGAATTTTCAACTTTGAATAAAAAACATGCATTTTCAACTAAAAAAGATAAATTATTTATCAACGGAAAATTAAATTGATAAATTTTCATTTTAAAAATTATTTTCCAAAGCCCCAAAAAACTAATTTTCAATAAAATAGTTAAATTATTGTAAAAAATTAATTTTTACCATAAAAAAAATTATTCTCAAGAAAATAGTTGAAAATTTGTCACCTATAAAATTGAATAGCTACATTTTTAATTTAAAAAATTGATTTTCAACCAATCAGATGAATTGTAAACTAAAATCATGGAATAAATATTCATCTAGATTAGTTAAATTTTCACTTTTAAAATTAATTTTCAACCATAAAGAAATTACCAAAAAAGATGTAAAAAAATGTTTTTTAACCAAATATTTCAATTTTCGGCCGAAATTATGAATTTTCAACCAAAAATTAAATTGATAAATTTTCAGTTTAAAAATGAGTTTTCAACCCCTAAAAACGACTTTTCAATAAAATAGTTAAATGCAGCTATAAGTATGGAATATTTACAAATATGAGTTAAATTTTCATTTTTAGAATTAATTTTTAAATATAAAAAAATGTTAAAAAATAATAATTTCCAACTAAAAAAATATAAAATTTTCAACCAAAAATTAAATTGATACATTTTTAGTACAAAAAATTAATCTTTAACTACATCGATTAATTTTCTATCAAAATGATGGAATATTTATGTAGATAAGCTACATTGTCAGTTCAAAAAATTGATTTACAACGAAAAAAATGATTTTTTTTATTTAAATGGTGAATCTTCAACCGTAAAGATTCTATTTTAATAAAGGAGTTCGACATTCAAGGAATTTTTTAAGCAAAATGATGAATTCTCAACGGACAAAATTAATTTTTACCAAA
>JAWWLR010000128.1:23125648-23137356 GCA_035041075.1 Acraspis erinacei | reverse complement strand
TATATTTTTCAACCAAACATGGAATGGTCATATTTTCCGCCAAAAAATTATTTCTCAACAATTAAAAACAAATTTTCAACCTATCAAAAAGGAATTTTCAATGAGACAGTTACATTTTTTACAACAAAAAAGTTTTTCTAATTTAAATTAAATATATCTATGACATATATATGTATATATATATATATATATATATATATATATAATTATTAAATATTTTAAAAATTAAGAAAGTTTTAAGTAATAATTAATACATTTGCTATTTTTTATTTGCAATTTAAAGTTTTTATAAAATTATTAAACTTTATAAAAATATTTTAAGTTAATAGAAGATTTCTATATTATATTTACATGTATATAGAAATTATATATATTTTTTATACATATATATTGTCAGAAAATAGTTGAATCCTCATCCAAAACAGAATATTTTTCTACCTAACAGTGGCAGATTAATTTTTAAACTAAAAATATGAATTTTCAACTAAAAAATATATTTTATTAAATAAAGATGAATTTTCAGAAAAAAGTTAATTTTTGAATAAATAGTTGAATCTTCAACAAAAAAGACGACTTTTCAAAAAAAAAAATTGCATTTTCAACCAAGAGGAATTATATTGTTTTTAACAACAACGTTTTATTTTAAAGAAAATAATATAATTTTATGTTCGACTGTTAGATTGAAAGTTGACTTTTTTGTTTAAAATCTGAATTGAACCATCTGTATTCTTTGAAAATCATTTGAAATATTCTCAAGAATCTTAGAAAAACTATAATTATATCACCTTAAAAACAAATACAGTTAAAATATTAGGAGTTATTCGAAAATTGCATTGTGCATTAAAAATTATTTTTTCCTTGAATTGAAAAACTAATGTAATAAATAATGAATCGATAGTGTAAATAATTTTGCATTTATCATAAATGGGGCAAACTGAAACAACAGGCAATGTCAAAAAACACGCACACGCGTATCTCGCAATTTGAATAAGGGGGTAATTTGGGACACGGGGCAATTTGGCACATGGCCTATCCCATCTGAGGAAAAAAAATATCCTCGGATTTTTTCACGTACTTTAATGCAGGTAATTTTCAAAAATTTTACCTGTGAATCCTTCGCTATTAGTAGCATTCATATCACCAAAATTATCGACAAGAAGTTCTATCATTTTCACTGAAGTGGCACTTTGGTGAAAATCCAAATCCGAATTATTTTCCGAATCGCCATGAGGATGAGAATTTGACTCAGAGTTGTTCCAAGTTTTATTATCGTCACGTTTTCTTTCTTCAAAAACCTTCCAAAATGGTCTGTTATCAACATCACCTCTTGAATTAATATCAAAACCACGACGGATCAGCAAATCAAGTGAAATTGTATTTTTCTTTACAAGCGACATTTCCTTTAAAGCGTATTTAGCCACCATGTTTTGCAATTCATCCTGCTCATCTCCTACATCAATGAGAGCACCATAGTCAAAGAGGTGTTTTAAAAAACCTTCTTTATTTTCCGACTGGTGTTTATATAAAGCATAATAAAGTATTGTTCTTTTCTTATGATCCTGGGCATTGATGTCAAAGTTTGTCCCTTTTTTTAAAACTAACTTAAATGTGTTTTTGTCCCCATTCTGCAGTACAAAGTGGAGGAGGAGGGAATATTTTGTTTCTGGCAAGTTGAAGTCAATTTCCTGATTCAAAATGAATTTAGCAATTTTCTTGCATTTCTTGACAGTAATTTTCGATTTTCTGTCGTTTAACGAGTTTAGGTAATCATCTAATAATTGTTTTCGAAGAAAGCCGATGTCTAACTTGAGCGCCATGTCAAAAGTGGAATGAAGAAAATTGATAAATATTTCTTCAATTATAAATTATTTGATTTTTCAATCAGACGGTTATTTAATCAATTCTTTGAAGCTCTAGTTATCTAGATCAAGTCCTGTAATAAAAAAAATGAGTGAATTAAGGAACGTCCATTAATTATTTGGGTATGATTTTTTTTTTTATTTCAGACTTTGGACGACTTTACCCCATACCCTAACCGAATTTTTACCGACCTTATTCAGTACTCTAGCCTACTTTACCCCAATCATGGCAAACTTTACCTAATTTAATTTTGCATAATCCGATTTTCAAAATACAAATCTGAAAATATTCAATTTTGAACTTTTTGAAATGGTTACTTTTTCAAAAGTCTTGACTGAAATAATTTAACTGCGACAATCTTCAAATCGAAAAAGAATTTAATTTTGAACGTTTTGGATTAGAAATGATGCAATTTCAACTCCCTTCATATAAAATTGTTCAATTACAACAAATTTTTAAAGCTCAATATTTAAATTTTTTTTCAAAAATGGATTTTTAAAGACGAATGCTCATCAAAATATATAACACTTTAAACCAAAAAAGATGAATATCCAACTAAAAAAGACAAATTTTCAACCAAATAGTAAAAATTTTAAACTAAAAAGGATAGAAGACATTATAATCAAACCTAGAATAGTTTAATTTTGAATTTGAAAAACTAGTTAACTGAATTATTTTGATGAAAATTTACCTTTTAGGTATAAAATGTATTTTTATGTTAAAAAATCCCATTTTCGGTTTGAAAATTCAACCATTTTGTACATATTTCGTTCTTCTGGCTTAAAAATTCAATAACTTTGTTGAAAATTGATCTATTTTGTTGGGAATTTGTATTTTTTGATAGAGCATTAATCTTCTTGTGAGTAAATTCATCCTTTTGGTTAAAAATTCATCTTTTTTAGATATAATTCAAATTTTTTGTTGAAATTTGAACTAGATTGTTAAAAATTCATATTCTTTTAAGATTATTCTCCTTTGTTAAAAATTTAACTATTCCATTTTTATAAAATAATTTTTTTCCATGATTAAAAATCATCTTTTGGTTTGAACTGTTTAAAAAAAATTAATTTTGTTTAATACGTCTTTTCAGTTGAAAATGGATCCTTTATGTTGAAAATGTAAATATATTGTCTAAAATTCGCATTTTTTCATAATAAATATTTTCAACTAACAATGTAACTTTTGAATTTTTTGTTGAAAGTTGATATTTTTTATTCAAAATTAATCTCTTCTAGTTAAAAATGCATGTATTTTGTTAACAAAATTGATCTTTTTTGGTCGAAAATTAATCTTCCTGGATAAAAAATTATTATTTTTATTTAAAAATGCAAATTTTTGGGTCTAAATTAATCTGGCGTGGTTAAGGATTCTATAATTTTGCAGAAATTTAAAAAATTCGGTTGAAAATGAACTTTTTTGTTAAAAATTAATATTTTTGGTTTAAATTATACTATTTGGTTACGAAAATTGAATCATTTTGTTAAGAACCGATTTATTTTATTGAGAATTCGTGGCTTTTAGTAGAATATAAGTTTTGTTGCTTATAAATTCATGTTTTTAGTTTAAAATTTAACTTCCTGTTTAAAAATTCACCTTTTAAAGTTCAAAATTTATATTTTTGGTTACAAGTTGAACTGTTTTGTTAAGAACTTATATTTTTTTTAAATTTTCCTCGTGGTTAAAAATTTAACTATTTCATGTTTAGAAAATTAATCTCCTGGGTTAAAAAAATCATCTTTTAGTTTTAACTCTTTTGTTAATTTTTTTAAAGATTTATTATTTTAATCGAAAATTCATCTCTTGTTAAAAATTTAAATATATTGTTTAAATTTTGTTGTTGTTGTTGGGAATTAATTTTCATAACTAAAAATGTAACTTTTCGATTTTCGGTTGAAATTTGATCTTTTGTTATGAAAAACTAATGTCTTCTCTTTTAAAATTCGTGTATTTTGTAAAAACTTAGTCTGCTTTGTTCTAAAATAATTCTTCTTAGTTGAAAATGTTCTTTTTTTGCTTGAAAATTATTGTTTTTTTTTTCAATAATATAACTTTTATATTTTAGTATAATTGATGTTTTTGATTGAAGATTGATCTTTTCCACTTAAAATATCACCTTTATTAGTTGAAAATTCGACTACTTGGTTGAAAGTTGAACTAGTTTGTTACAAATTAATATTTTCTTAAGAAGCATCTCCTTGGTTAAAGATTTCACTATTTCATTTGTAGAAAAATAATCTTCCGTATTAAAAAATGTTATTGAGGGTTAAACTCTTTTTTTGAAAGTTCATTTTTTTAAAGATTCATCATTTTAGTTGAAAATTCATCTCTTACGTTGAAAATGTAACTATTTTGCCCAATACTCGTTTTTTGGCTTAGTATTCATGTTAGTTAAAATGAAATTTAAATTAATGAAATAAAATTAACTATTTTGTTGAAAATACGTTTTGCTGTTGTTAAGAATTAATTTTTTTAACTAACAATGTAACTATTTTATTTTTGGTTAAAAGTTGATATCTTCTAGTCGAAAATTCTTGTATTTTATTAAAAATTTGTATTTTTTAGTCGGTTTTAATTTATTTATCAATGCGCGCACTTGGTGCGCTCAAACCTGCAAGTCAAATGAGATTACTTTAGATTACATGGGACAACATGAGATTAGATTGGATTGGTCATGTCAATGTGGAAAACACATCGCGCGGCTCGTTTCGCTCGCAAGTTTGAGCGCGCCGAGGACGCGCATCTGTTGAATCTCGCGCTTCGCGCTCAAAAATTTATTCTTCCCCCATATTTTTGCATAAAACTTTTAAAATTAAAGGTATACCGATCAACAACTGAAATTCAGTGATTGTGAAATCTCTTAGGTTAAAGCTCTTTCGGATTTAACAAACCCATTCTCATCACATGTCTTGTAAGAAGAAAAAGCTAAAAGCAAATTTTAAGATCTAATTTAAAAACAATTGTACCTTGTATATTTTATCAATTTTTTTATTTCTGTTTGTTGTTTTTACAAATAAAACAAAAACTACGCCTCCTATGAAAAAGTGATCGAAAAGAAATTTGTACGTCTTTTTTGGGGGCATAATTTTTGTCTTCTAATATTTTTTGTGTCGTGCATAGTGTGACTGCAAAGTGAAAGTTTTGGTTTTTCAATATTTCTTGTGCGATCAAAATTTGTATCTTCGATTCCTAGGAAAAATTTTAATTATTCTTTTTATCAAAAAATTAATTTTAGGAGAGTATTTAAAAAGATTTTAAAGGATGTCTAAAATTACCAAAGAAGGATGTCAAAGATATTAAGACACTTCTTTTAATTTTGCAGAACTTAAAAAAATCATGATAAATTTTGAAATATTATTGGAGATTTATAAATATTGAAAGGATTTAAAGAAAACGAATTTTCTTAAGATTTATGGGAATTTTTTATTGTTTGTTTTGAAGAATGAAGTTTAACCAAAAAAATGGAAAATGTTATTAAAATATTTTAAAGATTTTCTGAAATTTCGAAAAAAGTAGAAGATTTTAAACCTACATGTTTCAATTTGGTAAAAATAAAAAAATCCAAAAAATAAGAAATATTTAAAAGATTTGAAGAGATTGAAAAATAATTTTAAACTGCAAAATATTTTTAAAAATAATTTTAAACCAAAAATTCAGGAGTTTTTAAAAATTGTTGAAAGGTTCAAGTAAATAAACAAAACATTATTAAAATTCCTATTAAAATTTGGATGAGTTCAAGGCAATTTTTTAAAATTTTGAATGGTTTTTTTAAATTGTTAGAAAAATTCAATTCAGCTAAAAATATTTTTAGGGATTTAAGAGTTTCTGAATCGATTTACAATATTTTAAAACTAGGAAACATTTCCGAAAATTTATAAAATATTTTGTTATTTCTTCCAAATATCTAGAAATCCCAAATATTTTTTAAAAACGCTCGGATGTTTCCCAATATTTGGTAAAATCGTGTAAAATGAAAAAAAATTTAGTCTTTCAGATTTTTTTTTACACATCTGCAGTATTCAATTATTTTTTTGATTTGCAATAGTCTAATAAAATTTATATTTATATAAGATAAAAAAACTGATAATAATTTCAATATTTTGGTGACTAAAAAAAATATTTAAAAAGCATTCAGTGTTACATCAAAATATTGTTTTATTTATTTCTATACAGCACTTCATCTTTAAAAAATCTTTCATTTAGAAAACTTCAATTATGTTTTTAAACATAATGCCAAAAGTTTTACTTAACAAAGGTGGAGAGGGTTCGAAGGAAATTTTATGTTCTGTTACATGGTAAAGGCGGGGGGGGGGGGGGGTTACCAAATTGCGTCGTGCTACCACGGGATTATTGTTGATGTGAATGAAGTAAGGTAAAATATATAAAAGTGTGGAAATATTTCTAGTTTTTCCATTTTGAAGCAAGATCTTGTAAATTATTCGTTATGTTGGCGGAGATGACACAGCCTACTTACTAGTATCAAAATATAATCTTCTCCTTGTTTGACTAAAGTCAAAAATTTTAAACGAACATGTTCTTTATTAAATCTGACTAAATGTCACATTTCACTTTTCTCTAAGGGGCTGCCCATAAGCTACGTTACCAATTTTGGGCCCCTCCGTAAATTAATTAATTAATTTATGTAAATATAATAATTAATTCAATATGAAACAATTTAAATTGTTGAGACTAAAAGTCGAAATATGTTAAATCTCCCAAAAAAAATTATTTCATTTGCCAATAGAGATGAATTTTCAACCCATAAATACAAATTAAAAAAAAATTAAACAAATAGTTGCATTAACAACCAAAAAGTTGAATTTTCAATGAAAAAAGACAACATTTTAATTAAAAGAATTTTTGACGGAAATATGACATTGTCAAAGTCGTTAAATTGCCGAACCAATTATTATTTCATCTGGTTAAAACCCTTAGACCAATTTATATAAAAAAAGATATCGTTATAAACAAAAAATGGAATTTTAAAATTTCAGGGAAAAAATTAATTTTTTACAAAAAGTAAAGTATTTTCCACAATTTAAATTTAGCCGAAAAAGAAAAATTTATTTTCAAACAACTAGTTGAATTTTCAAATAAAATAAAATACATTTTTAATCAAATAGATCATTGTTCCACCAAACGGATCAACTTCCCACCATGAAAATCAAGTTTCTAACAAACAGGCGAATTCTCAACAAATTATATCAATATTCAATCAAATTTTTGCATTTTAAAGCAAAAAAAATAGTTCTCGAAAAAGCAGTTGAATTTTGAACCCGGAAATATGATTTTTTTTAAATTAGTGTAATTTTGTATGAAATAGCTACATTTGAATAAATATAATGAATTTAATTTTCAACTAAATAGTTTAATTTGACACTAAATTGTTGAATTTTCATACCAAAATTAGAATTTTTGAATGAAAAAGTTCATTTTCTACCGAATAGTTATATTATCTTAAACATAGTTAAATTTTTAACCTAATAGTTGATTTTTTAACCAAACTATGAATTTTCGACAAGAGTCAATTTTCAATCTTAGTTCATTTTTCAACCAAGAAATATGAGTTCTGAACAAAACGTCTAACAGTGGAATCCTCAATCGAATAAAATTAATTAACAACCAATAAACATTAATTTTCTAACTAAAAAGATTGAATTATCAATAAAATACATGAATTTTATAGAAAATAGTGGAATTTTCAACTAAAAATATGAATCTTTAATAAAAGAAATAATTTTAAACCAAATAATTTAATTTTCTATCAAATTGCTTAATTTTTAAGCCCAAAAGATTCATTTTTTACAATAATAGGTGATTTTTAAATTAAAAAAACACTTAAATTAAAAAACAAAATAAAAAAATTTGAATTCAAGAAAAAAAGATTCAATTTCGAACCAAATAGACGAGTTTTTAACCAAATACATCAATTTTTTATCAAACAGTTAAATTGTCCGTGAGTGAAATTATTTTGTAACCAAAAAGAATTAATTTTGAACCAAGAAGATTATTAATAATCACATATTTTCAAGAAAATACATGAATTTTACCAAGAAAATATCTACTTTGAATTTAGAGTATCAATTTCTAACAAAATAAAAAATATTTACATTTTTAGTTAAAAAAATTAATTCTCAAGCGAAAAAATAAAATTTTAACAAAATGGTTAAATTTGTGACCAAAGAGATGAATCATCAATCAAAGAGTTTACATTCAACCCTAAATATGATTTATCGACCAAGAAGATTAATTCCATATAAATGTAGTTGTTAAAATGTGAACCAAATAGTTGAATTTTCAACTAGAAAAGATAAAATTTTAACCAAAAATGGAATAGTTACATTTTTAGTAAAAAAATTAATTCTCAAACAATTAAAAAAACGAAAGTTCAACAAAATAGTTAAATTTTCCACCAAAGAGAGGAATTTAAAGCAAAAGAGTTCAAAACTGAACCTAAAAGGTCCAATATTATTTAGGAGAAACAGTAAACGATGTACCGTAGCCCCGGTGATGTACTTGTGTAAAGCTCTACTTTTGAAGATTGGCGTCCCCGGTTCAAATCCGGGTTGAAGCAGATTTTTTATCACGTTTCCAAAAATTATTGGGCCAAAAATCGTAAAAATTTAATATTAGAAATTCAATAATCACCCCGGTCAACAAAATATTACTAATACTCTAACTTCTTAAGTAATAACTGAACTTTAACGTTGGAGGGCCATCTCGAAAAAGTCGCAATATTTTTCCAATTTATCATCAGGAAATGTACTGAATGTTATTAAAATTAAATCTTTAAATTCAAAATATGATAGTTAAATAATTAAAAAAAAACGACTATATAGGTTTTAAAATGTAAAACTTGCTTAACAATTTTATAAGCAAGTATGCCAAAGGAAATTGAAAAAAAATATTATCTTTCAGTTTTGGACTTGCGTATTATATTTGATTATACTTACTGTTATTTAAGGCACGTGTGACCGGAAAAAATCCATTAGCGAAATAAATCTTACTTTTCAAAATATATATTCACTGTATTTTATTTAAGAAACCATGGGTTTTTATCAAACTTTACAGGTGAAGACGTGGTGAAGACACACTACATACTGAATCAAGATATGCCTTATTTATGAAACAACAGCCAATACGAAAAAGCCAAGCATCACTTTTAAAATGAGCAAATAAATACACCCATAGTACTTCGCGGCGATATTTACTTTACGTTTACTTCATTTTTGCTCTTGAAGAAGCTATTAAGAAACTATTTTTAAACTTTAATCAGGAACATTGTTGATTACAAAACATTTTTTAAACCTTCATTTTTAAGTATTTCAACCATTGAAGAATTTATTTTCCAAGATTGTATGAGCTCAATTTGTATAGAATCTTATCCCAAGAAAAGTTATTATTATTGATTAAAATTCTATTATACTTTTAAAATATTCAAGAAGCAATAAGAACAAAAATGTTAGTTCTATTATTTTGATTCTATCTAGAATCAAAATTAACTATTTATTATGATGGGATAGTCTTATTTGTACCCATCAATTTATTACGAATGTATTTCCATTTTTTCTTTATAATTTTCAAAGAAATTTACAGGTTTATTTCTGGGTTGGAAATAAATTACTATATTCCATTTCTCCTAAAAAGAGAAAGATCTATACAATTTTTAATCTATAAATTGTAAGTATGTAATTATTTATTTGAAATGGAGGTTTGTTTCTTTGTGTTTCTTTTGTATCACATAGCAATTTGTATTCAATCTTTATCAGGAGCGTGAACAGAAAACATGTCGGTGAGGGTTAGTGATCTTTTAAATTTGACATAATGATAAAAAAATTTCATATTAGGGATTGGGACCCCTAAACCCCCCATGCATACGCCCCTATTAATGGCTTCTGTTGCTCCCAAAAAATACAGATTGCTAATAATCTTTTTAAGTAATAAGTAGCTGGCTATTTTTATAACGATTCCCACGAATAGTTTTAAATAAAATTTTCAGGAACAAAATAATCGGTCAATGATCAATATTCGATTAAAATTAGAATTTTTATCTAATGTAAAAGAAAAAAATTACAAAAGTCCAAATAACTCATTTAAAACGAAAAATGATATATTCGGCTATTTTTCTAAAGTACACTGCTTAGATGCAATTAAAAATTTCGTAATATGCGTTTAAATAAATTATTTACTTTAATTGACTTAAATTAATTAATGAGTAATTTAATATGAAATTAATTAATCATGCATTTTAATTAAAATTTATTATTAATTTAAATCAAATTTCAAATAATCGCGGGCTTTAATAAAGGCAGCAATTTCGGAGACATCGGAGTCGAAGAATTGATTTTCCATGGCCGTGACCGTCACGTGACCAGATTCCTACCTTACCGACACTTTGTTATTTACTAACTTATTTTCACACGAAGCGCCACACCGAGTTGAAAATTTGGGATGATAAATAGGAAGCGCTAAGAAAGTTAGACCTGGTCCTAAATTTTAATTAATATGCAAGAAGCAAAAAAAGTTAATTAAAAAAAAAACTTTTTCAATAATTAATTAAATTTTGGACCAGGCCCACCTTTCTTGGTGCTTCTTATTTATTATCCCAAATTTTCAACTTGATGTAGTGCGTCGTGTGCAAATAAGTAAGGAAATAAACAAAGTGCCGGTAAGGTAGGGTTAAGATCACGTGACCCACTCATCTCATATAACGGAGAATATGACGTGACTGGCTCAGAATACGTTTGTGTTGACGCCATCTGGCGCCCTCGGCGGAAATTTACTCATACTTTGTACCCAAAACTTTGTCCCATTAAAACCGCGACTTTTTAAACTCTCAGATTTATAAGGTGTTATGTTTTAATCACTTATTGAGTTTCGAGAATTTAAAAAAAATATTTTTATTATTATAACTAATTTCAGGATATAGGAAATGTAAGTAGAATCTACCTTAATATTATAGAAAAGCCTATATTTAAAAATTTCATTTCGCGAATTTGAACATTCCCACGGCTTAAGATCCGGGGAACAACGCTTATAGCGTTTTCAAGCGTCAGACGACGAGTTATTGAATTCGAGAACTGAAGTGCAGACGATTTTCATTTAAACACTTTAAAAAAAATCAAAATTGCGATTCCAACACGAAAGTTAAAAATATTAAATGTATAATAATTACAAAATTGTATAATATTTATTAACGAACTAATTAACAAGAAATTAATTTTTTCTCTAAACTTCTCCAGTAAAATATGATATACAATATACTTGAGGATTTCAACTTTTAATGTTATTTATATAATTTAGAAGTATTTATTTGATAAAACTGATATCTATTAACAATAGCAATTCTTTCATTTTTAATGTAAGGGAAAAAATTAGGCAGGGTTGACCATACATATAGAGGAGCAATATAGAGTCCAATATGGTAATTTTTCGACTGATAATTATTGTAACGTAATGAATTTCATCACGTAATTTATAAACGGCCCCTCAGTAGCAGAATAGATATTATATTAACACAAACATAAAAAATGACATTTCCTATGCTTTTGCGAACACAGTAACGAAAGTTTCAATTCTTATATAAAAAAAAGTTTGATTTGACCAAGTTTTTTATTTAAAATATGTTAATAACTGAATAGAGAGAGACTATTTTTAGTTCTTAAAATGGAAGGTATAACGATCTGCTTCATAAACATTTAATCCTTACCAAATAGTTTATAAGGTAAATGCACCTACTTGCGTCCGTGTAAGGGTTATGAAAGGATTTAAGACCAATAAAAAAGTGTAATCCATTCCGATTCGCTAAAAAACTATTACTGATCTAAGAATATATATTATTTTATAGAAAA
>JAWWLR010000128.1:23089809-23101397 GCA_035041075.1 Acraspis erinacei | reverse complement strand
AAGAATTCTATTATATAAAACAATTAATTAATTGATCTAAAAGGATATTAAAATTAGGTTTGATAATTTGCGGTTAACTTGACATTAACTACCATTCAGGGAAGCTAATAAATCTTAAGCAATTTTAGCATATCTTTATGCTTAGTCGACGGAAATAGACATTTCCTTAAGAAAATGGAATAATTTCTAGTGTAAACTTGAGAAACTTTAGTAACCTGAAGTTACTTTTTTGTTATCTAAGGTTCTGTATCTACATTCTTCAATGGAAAATTTGTTTTTGTATTTATTTAGAAAAAGTTCCTAAGGCTTAAATAAAAAATATTTATTTAAAAAAAGTAAAGAAACAAACTATAATATATACAATTAGATGTAGGCTATTACCAGAAGAAGAATATAAATATAAATACGTAATTATAAAAACCTATAAGTAAATGCATTCATGCATATACTGATATATAGTTTTAATTTAAGGTTTAGAGCATAGTGCGAAACTTCATTATTGATAGGCTATAAAGAAAATACCCATAAAGAACTGTCTTCTTTTGGCAACATAAAAAGCCCTTCTCTTTCTCTATATTAAGTGATATCTTCACTTCTGGACATGCTGTAGATGAACCGAATTGAAGCATTAAATATGCGCTCAAGTTTGGCAGTTAAATGATAAGTAACATCGTCGTACACTACATAACCGTAGTCAACGAAAGGAAGGCTGAGGCTTTTAACTAGAAGGATGCGCGTTGAAGCTGGAAGTTATTCTTTATTCCTGTTAAGCTGTTGAAGCATTCTATATTTTTCCTCGAAATATCCGCTACTTGTTCATTCCAGGTAAGAGAGCGATTAAGAACATAGCCCAAATCCTCCACAGATTCTCCAAGGGGATGACACTTCCATCATTTAAAAGAGGAGGTAGGGTTGCAATTGTTTCAAGTGATGGAGAGGAAAAGCGTTCTATGATTATAGCCATAGTTTTAGCAGCGTTAGAGTGAGGCTACTTGTCGAAGCCTGCTACAGGATCAGATCAAAATCCGCCTTTAATTTTTAAACAAGCTCTTTATATTGGCAATCGTCCCGAAATGGTAGAGCTTAAAGTCGTCAGCATATTTGTGATAGTTACACTACAGAAGTTCGCTACCAAGTGCAGATGTATAAATATTAAATAAAGTGGGTGCAAGCGCGTATCGCTGAGGGAATCGTTCATATCGATTACCAAGATACTATACAAACGATTTAACGACCAGGTTTGAGAGTATGCGTAGTATGTCTGGTAAGGATCCGATATTGCATTGTGTACATTAAATGATCTACGTCAATGAGTGAAGCATATTGCTGATGGACAATGCGTTCCGAAAATGTAGACAAGGCACACAAGATGGATATAGGACGGAAATCTCTGGGAGATCTAGGGTTGGATATTTTAGTACCAGAGCAAATACTCGCCTCTTTCCAGGCATCAGTCAATATTACCACATACAGAGATGCATTGTAGATAACGAGATCAGGGTTTAAGAGAAATTATATTGAGTGGTGAGTAGAAGAAATCACCGTTTCTAAGTCATAAACAATCATCAAGTCAATCAATGTACCAGAATAAATTATTTTAAATAGCGAGTTACATTGTTGGTAGCAAGATTTTTTTTAGGTCACCGATTAGTACAATATTCTTATAATTAGGTACAAGGTCAACAATGTAATTCTCAAGTTCCCTGTTCTAGGAGGCTTTAGGAGGTTTGTCAATTACACCCACCAACACACTGTCCTGAGGTGACCATACCTTGATAAAAGGTACTCAGCAATAGGATAATTGGCAAGAGGACTTACTGCTACCTGTACACATCTTAAGCTGTCTTAAATATAGATGCAGACCCCACACCCTCCTCGTTGATCTCTATCTTTGCGGAAATGCAAGTAATTATCAAGTTCTGAAATCCTCGAAGAAACGTTAGGTGTAAGTCAGGTGCTGGTGATAGGTATATTTCAAATATAGTTAAATATACAAGTGTCTCAAATACGTAAATAAGTTGAAAAATCCTTTCCGCGAAGCAAAAAGACACCTGATTTTCAAAATAGCTTTTTTCAAAAAGTTAATAATTTCTAAAATAATTCTTGACCATTTTGGGAAAATACTGTTAGCCTCAAAGTCTATCGAGTTGTGATTTGGAAAAGCCCGAGCTGGATTAAGACAATCGGTGGCCCAAGGCTTCAGAATTTTTCGAGCCGCCGTCGGCCCCCCATCTTTTTAAAAATTAAAATGATAAATACATTTATTATTTTCAATTGATTCATCACCCTATTTATGATTAAAAGCTGGTATCACACGCAATCTATATACACAAAGAACTCTGGGTGAAATAAAATGCTTGTTCCCTTTCAAAAATATATAATTTATATTTATTGATATGTAATTTATAAATTAAAATTACACTACTGTAAATTACTGTATCCGTAGGTATGTTGTAGCAAAAAAAAATTCTTTGGCGCTTTTGTCTTTGCGAATTCTTCAATTATGTCGTCAAAAGCCAGTAATTTTAAAAGATCTCTTCCTATTGTTAATAAACTAAGTCCTACTAATCGCTTTTCGTTCATGGTCGATCGTCGTACAGACTTGATCCTAGATAATGTGGAAAAAGATCTTTCGGCTTCACAACTAGTAACAGGAATGCATAAGAAGAGTATAACTGCTATATGAACATTTGAAAAAATCGATCTTGTGTTAGAGTCTACCATCCATTTGAAAATAGTTAGAGCTCGTAATTTTGCTTTGTCTTTGTGATCAGATTTCAGTAATAGAACAAACTGATTTCATTCAGAAGCTAAGTTTTTCCAATACAGCAGGCGAAAATTCTAGAAGCTTATCTGCACATATTTTTACTTGATTTAAATCAATATCTCTTAACTTCGTAAGAAAAACAAAAAGTTCTGCAATCTCGTTATAAGCAGAACTTCTTTTTCAATTCATTCTTTTAGTTTGTCCATCATGACTAAAAATCTTCCGGGTTTGAAATTTTCTCTACCCATTAAACTTGGAGAAGTTTGAATACTGTCACCTGGCACTTTCCATCTTTCAATTTTAATTTGCTTATCTTCATCCTAATAATGCTTATTAACAAAGATTGACAAACTCATGGCCGATTCTTCAATCTCTTCGAACCTATCTTGCAAAGATTCCAAAACGTGAACTAAAGACTTGAGCATGCTGTTCTCGATGGAAATGTCTGATTCTACTGTCTGCATATATTTGCTAGTTTACTGAAGCGATCAAGAACCTCATGCCAAAATACAATCCTGAAGCCAATTTCCAGTTTGCATCAGACTTTTTGTCTTTACTCGCAACAAACACCGAAAGATACGAGGCGGCGCCGTAATTACACATGAGTGTGTGCACGCCAAGACCCTATAGTCGACGTTTCCCAAATCGATTTTCTGGTGTAGTTTCAAAATATATCAAAAGTAGCATCATCATGACAAGACCATCTAGTTTTCGATACACTTTTGGAGATGGGACGAAAAAAGCGCAAAGCCCGGCTAAAAATAGAAAAATGTAACAGCGTCAACGCATATATTGACACTGTATGTTCCAACCAAATTTAAAGAGTGAGCAGTACATGGTACATAATAAAGCTAGGGGCTTTACTTTTACTTTCATCGTCGTAAGATTGGCCTTTGCAGTTAGTAATCAAATACTGTTATCTTTTAGCACATTTAAAATTTCTCGACTCAATCAATCTTCCGTGTGACTTGAAATTGGCAAGAATTGTACAAATTTCTCATACACTTGGCCATGTAAACAGTAACGAATAATTATCGACAATTGATCAACGTGAGAAAACTCTGGTGTTGCGTCCGCAATAAGCTAGAGGTTCCAAAAGCCCGGGATAATTTCCATTATCGAAACACTTCGGTTTTTATTTGGAAAATTAATGCATAATCCAATCTGCACCATGGTTTTTTACAATTAAAAGATTTAAAATTAATATACAAGAAGTTTAATTTTAAAACTAAAAAAAAATCATTTTAATTACAAGTGACAAGGTAAAGATCAAGTTGCATGCTTTAAATTCAATATAAAATTTTTTAAAGGAATGCAAATTATGCTTGAAAGTGTAGACGAATAAAACGCTAATAAATTCTACTAGTCATCTTTTGTCTATAGTTCAGAATTTTCGTCTACGCTGTTTAAATTCTCGAATTTATTTTGTACATCGTACATTAAATATAATTAGTTTCATTTAAATTAAAAAAAATCTACAAATTGAATTGAATTGTAAGTTAGTCTTAGTGTATGAGAAAGTTTCATTTAATCACAGTATCTGCAGCCAAACTAAAAAATAGAACCATAAATAAACCATCATGAAGCAAATGACAGAAAACCTAGAAAACAAAAGCCACGCATGCGCACATGCTTTTCATGCAAATAAATCAAAGAAATAATCTACATACCTGCTAATTAGGAAGCTTCAATTACTAAAATATTAAATTCGACTTTTACGGGATTCTAATTACTGTCAAATTACGCTTAAAAAATTTCTCTCTCCTTTTTACGCTTTCTTTTTGAAGCCCCACTGTGAAACTTTCTAGGCCACATTTTAATTTTTCTTCACGAAAGATGTTCTAGACAAATTATACCCAACCGAAAAAACAGCTTAATCAAAACACGAGATAATTGAGAAAACAACAGGGGATCAGGGAAAAATCAGTGCGGACAACATTATTATTAATTATGGTCTTTTCTAACCTAATAATGTTCCCCTAATGATTTTCAGGATCCATTCGAAAGAACCAATTAAGTTCAGCGTAGGTTCGATAAATCGCTTGATTTCAGAGGTCGGAAAGCACCTTTAAAAGGCCTTGTCTCAACCACAGCCTTGTGCAGCCAAGATTTAGCAGCTGGGTAGCTGCCTCAAATACAAAGACCCCGGCCCTGTAGAAAGAGGTCTTGATTTTTAGCCAGTGATCTGGGGACACATTTTCGAGCACCCACCAGATATTCTGTCTGAAGATCTCAAGCCTCTCTGTAGTCAGCAGTGATTCCGGGTAGCTCGTATCCGTCCCCAACATCGTCAGGGGGTCAGCCTTCTAAACCGCTGTCAGTCCAGCCCCCGACCACTTCCTGTTCTGCGGATGCTGGACCGCCTTGTGCCCCTTCACAGACTTAGCCCCCCGGTTAGGTGCCTTCTGATCGCCTTCCTCGCTTCTGAGCTTCAGCGATGGTTATCGGCGTTGTAGTCGCCAATGTTCCAGGTACTGCAGCTACTCCACTAGCCCGCTGCGCGTGCCTCTTCCGTCTCCTTTTCAGGGAACCGTTCCTGCTTTTCTTCTTATTGGGGAACTGATTGGCCGCTTCCGTTTCCATAGCCTCACTGAGAGGGCTCATTAATTCCTCAGATTCCGGAAGAGCTGTCGCGACAGCTGCCGCCTGAATTTGGCTTTCCGGAGAGACAGATTGGGAGAAAAGGGTTAGACCTGTTAGAACGCAATCCCTTTTCTCTCTCTGCCACCTCCCATTCTCCTTCTTCTTTTGTGTTATTTGCGTGATCCATTTTGGTTCCCATGAGTAGATAGGGAAATAAAAGGGCCGCATCTCCAGAGCCCCACATGAAAGGGTAAGACCAATTACTCGGAGAGATCGTCCGGTGTCCACGAGAGGCCGGTTGAATACTTTTGGATCCCCTAGGTGCCAAAGTGCCACGGGTGCGATCACTCTACACGCATGGCTGAGGGGTGTGGTCGCCTTGACACGGTTAAGCCTCACCACCAACTACAAGGTCTTACATACCCTAAGGAATTAGTATCATCGAAAAATTTTATCGCTGATTACGAGCTTATCAGTGTGGCTACATTTTTTGTCTTTATGGTGCATATGAACGCCCTAAGCTGGTGGCTGGTGTCACTGACCTCAAAAACATTGCAGACTTTTTTATATTGCAAATTAATCTCGGAAATTACTTTACTCTAAATTTGGAAAATATATTATAACATAAGTCGCTAAATTTATTTACAAATTTATTTTAAAAGGTCACTTTCAAATCATTAGTAAAGAATGTATACCGCTGCCTGCACTCTAATTTTTCAGGATATCTTTAATTTTTGTAATTTGAATTTAAATAATATTGTCAATCAAAAAAATGCTGTGAGTACATGACTTAAACTTTAAGGTAGATTACATAAAGCGATTTAATTTACCATAGTTTCAATAATTTCTTTAAAACATTTACTTTTATTAGAAATACTTTCTTTAGTTTTTGTTAGCCTAAAGCTTAGAATATTTTTATTTCAGCGGTTAAGTTAATTTTAACGACAGCGTACAAGGTTTTTCTCGATTTTTACAGTTAGTTTTAGTTGAAAAGATATTGTCATGTTTCTAAATAGACCTTTGGCATTGACACTTTTTCCTAATTCCGTTGTTTCTCTTGATAATAATCACTGATACTGATGCGGATACGTTTCAAATTTGTCAGTTCCAGTTTACGATACCTACATTAAAGAATGAAAATCTGTATTAGCACTGTGCTTCTTACCATCCAGGTTTTTCTAAATGTCGGTGGTAAGTCTTCTTATTCATATCTAAACCTCAGTGTAGATATGAATTATTACATATTTAAAAAAATAATTTTTTTTTAATGTGTACCTATTAGTCAAAATACTTATTTATTGTACCCTTTTTTGCTAAAATATGTGAGACTTAAAAGCGCCTTCACTAAGGACTTATTATAGTTGAAAGATTTTCATTTTAGAAACTTCGAAATATTTATTTTTGTTAACTCATGTTCCTTAAATTTTTAATACCGAATATTATGTTATTCCTAAGGCTTCCTTCGTATCTCCTTTGACTTTAAAACCATAAAAATTTTAAGTCTCTTCATTTTTACTGCACCAAAATTAAATTTGTTTAATATTTAGTTCCTAACTTCGTAACTTTTGATTGCTATGTTTTACCGCTTTTGTCAAAATTGTCTCAAAGTAGAATATTTTTCTAATCGCAAAATTGAACAAATTTTGGAGCTTAGGATAGTTCAAGTTAAATTTTTAGATTAGAAAACCGAAATTTTTTCCGTTCAGATTTGAGGAATCTTAAAGCCAAATGTTACGGTAAGCGGTACAAACTTCTCCAATAAAGCAGTGATTGTTAGTACAACCCGCGCAGGTCGTAATGAAAACTTTCTTCGTTACTGTGAGCTTTTTTAGGTTTACACAATTTTTCTGGAGAACAAATTAGTTTATGAGTTAGTGCCTCTTTTTTATTACACATACGTAGAAATCAGCAAGCAAGTTCAGTAATTAATACGGTCTGATTTAGTGTATTATTATTATTCAAATTATTTTTATTTCATATAGAATTCCTTACAGGATTCTTAACTTCCTTGAATGAGATATTTTCATTTCGTAGCCCCGGGCTAAAAACCTTGTGTTTTTGGTCGGATGTCCGTCTGTCTGTCCGTCCGGCAATCCGACAGTAGTACTTGTTTTTATAGGAGGGAAGTGAGGGTTGAATAAGAGCTTGGAAGCTCTTGAAGTTAAGGAGGAGTGGGTTGATTGAGACAGTAAGAAAATTGAGGAGAGGGACTGGATTCGAGTGGTGGGGAAATAAGGTGTGTGATGCGAGGGGAAGTTTTCTCCCTTTCCCTTATCTTACTTCCCATATTGTCCTCCTTCACTTGATCATCGTCACTCACTTCACCTGCCCCCAAAAAATGTTCTATAAGATTAAACCTTTTTCTATGTTTCTTTAAAATGAATATATTCTGGATTAATCTAAAAATATATGAAACAAAAATAAAACTTTGAAAATAAAAAAAATATAATAAAGCAAAATTAGAAAAGTAAATACCAACTGATCACTTTCAGGGCATTTTCCGTATGATTAACATCTTCTCAAGCTTCTAAAAATAAATATTTGTCAGGTTCTCTTCTAAAAAGAAATGCGAGCAAATGGAATTTAAAAAAAAAGAGCTTTAAAAAATAAATATTTAAAAACTACAGAAATTGAAACGCGTAAGAGTAAAAATCTTTACCAAGAAATAAAAAAATATATAAATAAGTAAAATTGAGAAAATATATACCAACTTAATACTGTGAAGGAACTTGCAATAAGATTAACCCGTTTATTATATTTTACATTTATTCTTCATTCAAACCTGGATTTAGTAATCCTCCACTTAATGTTTCCGAGAATTGCTGCCTGTCCCAAAACAGAGAGAGAAATAAGAAAGATAACAAATAAAAGAGAGACAAAATAGTTCCTAGACTCTGGATTTAATAAACTACCAAGCCCTTCGTTGAAGACTCACGACGCCTACTTTTCATATTTTTTCAATTCATCAAATTCTCTAGCTGCTTCAAAATCATTAAAATTCGCAAAATTTCCTGAAATAGTACAAATGAATTGAAACACCTCAAGCTCTTGAATATTCTCCTTTTCCTACATCCATTTAATGACTTGACTTCTCAGAAATCCTTCGATTCTAAAAAATCGCTGGATTTTGTCAAATTCTTGACTTTTTAAAATTTCTTGGCATACTTGCATATTCTGAATTTTCTGAATTCTTTAAATATTGTGAATTTCGTTAATTCCTTAAATATTATAAACATCGCTGAATTTTCTAAATGTCAGAAATGCGTTAGAAAATGTGAATACTCTGAATTTACTTAATTCTTTGAATTCCCTAAAAGATTTAAAAAGCCAAAAATCACTCAAATTCATGAAGTCAGTTGAATTACCTAAAATATTTAAATATGTTCAAAAAATACATTTTAAAGTTTTATTTTCACGGATGACTTAAAAATACAATGTACTGTGAAAGTTTTTTTCCTAACGTATAACTTGCTTCCCCTACGGTTCACGAAAACCCCGCTCGTGACCTCGTGAGGAAATCGGCTTATTAAAAATAAAAATAAATGAAAAAAATGAATAGAAAAAAAATAAGAATCATTAAAAAAATATCTAAAAAATAGAATTTAAAAAAAATTTTAAAAACGAAGTCATAAGAATCGAACAGATAAGGTCGAGTGGTCTATTTGGGCGCCTTGTCGATTGGGGTGTTGCGGCTGCCACGCTCGTATTTTGGGAAATCAGACAGTCACTGGTAGAGCGAGAAATTCACTAGGATTCAGCTCAAAAAGCAGCGTTTCATTTCATATATACATACCAAAAGACCTTTTGTTTAGAATCGAGATACAAATTATTTACTTTTCACTGCTTAAGTTTAGAATTGTTTCGTGTTTAGTTTTGAGATTTAATTTTAATTTTTTCTTAATTACAACGCTTTGTTTTATTTCACAGCATCAAATGCCATGGAAGTTGAGGCATCAAGTGCAGGAGGAAGCAAGAGGGCCAAAACAACTCATGTTACAAAATTTCGCGTGAGCCCTCGTGAGCCCGCACCCCCACTCCTCACACGAGACCCCGATACGCGAATCATGCATTTGGAGAAGTCTATTGATATCTGGCTAAATGATAAACGAGAGGTAGTCCAAGCTGTCTACCCAAAACATAAATGTCCTATTCGCACTGGCAAACTTGATGTTAATTTCATAATACGTCGTGTTACTACGGATGACGGAAAAAGATTCGTGGAATGTTTAAGACAAGATGGAGAACTCCTGGGAGTCAAAGCGTGCAGAATAACAGGTAAGATGACCTCCTCATACATATCATTTTTTTTATTCCTGCAAATCAGTTTCTTTTAGATTTTTGTAATCTTGTAAAAATTGCTTGAAATTTTGTTAAACACTGAAATTACTTAATTATTATGATAATTGCCATACTAATTTGACTTAATTATTTCAAATCCTCCTGAATCTCTGGAATTTTTATGAAGCTCTAGAAATTCTCTGGAATCCATCAGAAACCCATAATTCTTTACAATTACCTAAGGATTCCCTAATTTTTTAAATGTTTTTAAATTTTCATCAATTATTTTAACCTGAGCCCAATTTGACTTTTAGCACATCAATACAAATTTTTTTAAACTTGAAGTGAAAATTTGAATAATGAAAAAGAAATAACTGATAATTATAAAAAGGCTATTTCAAAGGTAAATACATACACAGAAAAAAAGTCTTGATTCGAAACCAAGACTGAGCTTGTTTCAAGCTGAAACATAAAGAAGACCAGCTCGGTTAAAAAATAGCCTAGCTTGAAATATTTAAAACAAACTACTTAGAGAACTACAAGTTAGATCCAATGTATCCTTGAAAGTAGTCGTTAGCGATAATATAGGCTAACATCAAGCCACTACATAATCTTAAAAGTAGTCTCTGTAGCCACACTGTGGGCTTACATCAATTACTTTATCAATTTGAAAAGAAGTCATAAATATAATCTGAAAAAAGCGTGTATCATAAATAAAATTACACCCAGAAAACAGTTACTTTGAAATAAAAGAACTTTTGTTTTGTCAAGAAACTGTTATCTATGAGATTCATTTATGCTGATTATTGAATATACTATTACTTGTATCGACGACTAAAAATCTTGACACAATTTACTATACCCTGTTCGCCGAGAGAATAACCTACACGCTGACCAAAGTACGTCCACTGTACGCAACTATAAAGGCCTTTCTTGAGAAACTTACATGCGCGCTCAAATATTCGACACTTTCGTACAGACAACTCCTTCTTCGGCAGTGTCTCCGCCCAAATACTAGTCTTGGCGCGTATGAAAAAAATTTCATCATATTTTTTTAGCAATTTTAAGAGGAAAAGTACTCTACTTTTTTTTCGTAGGACTCTTAGTTTTTTTTTTAAATGTCAAACTTTCGAAAAAAGCGATTTTCGCCATTTTCGAGCTTCAATTACTCCCGATAGGGTAGATACTTTCCAATTTTGCTTGCAGATATCCAAAGTTCAAATCAAGATCTACAATCTGCAATAACTCGCTCCTCCAAAAATTATGTCGAGCATGGTCTTCCAATCTCCGAAAAACAGCGTTTCGCGGCTTGCTAGCCAGCGCTGCGCGCATGACGGATGGCGGGTGGCCTACTTTTAAGTGCTTTATTCAATTCCAATAAGCTTTGCAACATACGTATCGATGAATAGGCATGGAAATTTACTATTATCACATTCTTAGAATAAATAGTAGAATAAATTCTGTACAATACTTGACTTTACACTTAACTCAATAGCTTATTTTATTAAATACATTTTTACACGCACGGTTTCTTACTGGATTACGGAATATTATTTTATGTTTCGTTCTCGCTTGATTTATTATATTTATTTTTAAATTTATTATGCTTCATGCAAGCGCAAAATTTGCAACAAGCTGTTCCCATTCGACGACAAATACACGAATCTCTGCTGCTAATCTTGCAATTACCTGCAGGAACTAATTCTTCTGTAGGTGGAATCAAAATATCAACTCTTTGAGTAAGCAGGAGATCGTTTTTTACTACGAGCCCATATAAGGGTGGATATTTTTATTCCGCCTGCACTGAATTTATTCTACTACTTTATTCTAAGAATGTGATGATGGCGAACCCGCCTCCCGCCATGCGCAGCAGCGCTGGCTCGCGAGCCGCCAAACGCTGCTTTTCGGAGCCGGAAAAACCATGCGCGACATAATTTTTTGGAGTAGCGAGTTATTGCAG